>WNWK01024475.1:0-29693 GCA_009830355.1 Cherax destructor
AACGAAAATCAGGAACTTTTACCGTATTATCCCTATTCTCGTACTCCCAGGTAATATTAAAGTAATGGGTTGTGATCACTTGCGCCAAGCTCTTCAGTGATCTCAGATTATTTACAAGGGTTTCTTTATTTGACAAGACTAGGTCGAGCAAATTATTACCTCTGGTAGGCTCCGTCACACACTGCTTCAGAAAACAATCCTGAACTACTTCCATAAAGTCACTGGACTCCAGATTACCGGTCAAAGAAGTCCAGTCAATTTGACTAAAGTTAAAATCCCCTACTATCCCCACGTTATTGTGTCTAGAAGCCCTAACAATTTCGTCCCAAAGAAGTCTCCCTTTATCATGATCCAAGCCTGGAGGTCGGTATATTACACCTAGAATCAGTTTTTCTTGACCTTCTAGAAACTCTACCCAAACAGATTCTGCTAATGATCCATTTATTTTTATGCCTGTTTTTATGCAGCATTTATATTTTCTCGTACATATAATGCAACTCCACCCCCTTTCCCATTATATCTATCTACATGGAACAACTTAAACCCCTGAATATGACACTCAGCAATCATATCCCGACTCTTTATATTATACCATGTTTCAGTTATTGCAATGACATCAAAGTTCCCAGCACATGCTACCAAACGTAATTCGTTAATTTTATTTCTGGCGCTTCGACATTTAGTGTAAAATACATTGATATGTATCTTCTTGTGAACCTTTTTCATATTCAGCTTTTGTTTTACACAGTTTCTGTTACTATCATTACCCTGTGTTACTCGATTACTGTTATTGTTAAGATTTATGATATCAAAGCCTGAATCAATATTTTGACCCTCATTATTTACCATTCCTAAACCCATACCTCTAACTAATCCTAGTTTAAAGCCCTAACAACATCCTCAACTGAGCTAGCGAGAAATCCTACACCTGCCCTGGATAAGTGAACCCCGTCCCTGGCATACATGTCATTTCGGCCATAGAAGTGGTCCCAGTTGTCAATGAATGAGACTGCATTATCCTTACAGTGTTTGTCCAGCCAGCAATTTATACCAATTGCTCTGGACAGTCATTCATTTCCAACACCCCTTCTTGGCAAAATGCCACATATAACAGGGCTCCCTCTCTTCTTCCTAATGATGTCTATTGCTGCCTTATACCTTCCAACTAAATCCTCACTTCTACGCTTGGCTACATCATTGCCTCCAGCACTGAGGCAGATAATAGGATTTATTCCATTACCATGCATGATGTTGTCAAGCCGGCTAACAATGTCTTCCATCCCAGCGCCAGGAAAGCAAACCCTCTGTCTCCTACTCCTATCTTTCAAGCAGAAGGCCCTATCCATATACCTAACTTGGCTATCCCCAGCAACAACAATGTTTTTACCTTCCTTGGTGCCGTTCGTCGTGACGTTCCCAGTAGTCGACTCACATTCGTCTGGTAGCACAGAAAAGGAGTTCGAAGTTTCCACAGCAGTCTCTTTCTTCTTCGTCGTTACAACCTCTCCATTCGTCTTCTTGATCTTCAACTTCGTCCCATGCTGTCCGGCCACTGCCCAGGTTCCCTTCTTGACCTGAGGACTCACAACAGGAGGACTACTACGAATCCTCTTGTTTTCCTCCGTCAATGGCCGTATCTCTAGCTTCGCTACCCTCAATTCCTCCTTAAGCTGCTGGTAAAGTTGCTCAATGGACGGCATCTTGGTTCACTTCACAGGGAGTACACTAGACACTAGACTAGATACTTTATATCAGTTACTTATACCTTTCCTGGCTAATCTGGGAAGAACACGAAGTCTGTATATATGCTGGGGATAAAAACAATATGTACGTAAGGTTACAAAGGTGTTTATCGACAGCTTGTTCGTATAAACGTGTTATTTGCAGAAAGGAAGTGGATAGGAACGTGTATATTGAACTTTACTGAAGACTTTTCTGTTCTGAAAGGTTACATTAGTTGGTGAAGGTCCCGGCGCTTACTGTGTTCATTGGTTCGATTCCTGGTAAGGATGGAACATTGGGTGTGTTTCCTTAAGACACCTGCTGTCCCTGTAAGTAGGTACCTGGGTGTTAGTGGACTGGTGTGGGCGGCATCCTGGGGACGAAATTAACTTAAGTTACGGGAAATGCTCTGCATAACCAGGGACTTTCTATATAGTATGTCACTGATGTTAGCTATGGTCTGTATAAGTGGTATCGTGTACTTGTAAAAATAATAATTATTGCGGTTAGTGTAAACGTCAATAAAAGTGTCCAAAGTGTAAACATTCGTGTACACTTCCTTCTAGCTGTCAGCTTTGACTGCTGTCTTAAGTGTTATTACCAATCATGTGTCCGTGCAGCTGTGTGCGGCCCTGGAGAATCTCTTCGGGAGTTCTACCGTGGCTGACCTCGGTGCTGGCCTGGGCCACTACGGCAGATGCTTCCTGCGCAACACACAAGGCATATTGGTCCACTCCAACACTAAAGACATCGATCATATCAACAAAGAATACCACAACAAAATGGAAGAGGCCGGTCTTAATGGAACTCCACAAGTCATAAAATCATGGAACGGTATGTCAACTACGGGAGTGTGGCAAGGGGTGAAGATTTTTAGATGTGTTAAACCTACCTGGGAGATAGGTACCCCCAGTCTTGCACTCTTTCAGTTTAATATCTCACCCTGGGGACGGTAGTCAAAACATTACAGAGGAACATAATGGGTCCAGGGACTGGACCGCAGAGTTTTGATGACTGAACAAGGTAAATGCATTTTGTAGTTGTGCTGCTGACTGGCCAACAACAGGTGTAACACTGTATATAAACCTATGTGTGTAATAATCGTGGAAGAGCGATAAAAAGAAACAAAATAACCACAAGATGAAGAAATAGAATGATGGTAAATGGGGACTTATGAGAAAGACGTTGTATAGAGAAACCCTCTTTACAACGTTTCGTTCAAGACTGGATCTTATCAGTTATACACTAGATGAAAGTGCAGTCTTGAGCGAAACGTCCCGATATAGGTTGATCTACACACACTAATATAGGCTCGTCCTCTCACCTAGGTAGATCTGTTTGTGACTTGATAAAACCTACTGTGTGGGCGAAACATTGTCAATAAAATATCACATTATACTGCATCTGTGTTTGTCCAATGAGAGGACATTTTATACCATTTCCCTCTCAAACATAATGCCTTTTAAAACTACCTGTCGTCTTACACCATTTATTAACCATCCAGAAATTACCTTGAAAACCTTTTACAAAAATAACCAGTCAAGGTATTAAGCATTTTTATTCTTTTGAAACCTTTTATCTCTCCAGGATGGGACGGAGCGGCAAACATTGAGGAGTTTACGAAAGGGAAGATAACATACGTGGACCTTTCGAGTCCTGTCGACCTCGGAGGTCCCTTTGACTGGGTGATGAGCCTGGAGGTGGGCGAGCACATCCCTCAGTCAGGGGAGAATAACTTCATAGACAACCTCGTTAAACATGCGTGTGTTGGTGAGTCCTCCTAGTTTTGGTTTCTTGTCTTTGCTACACCTGCTTCAGGTGTGGAGGGTATTCCCCTTGACCTAAACTGACCTGTTGCATGTGTGGTGATTTCTACCCCTTGACCTAAACTGACCTGTTTCAGGTACGTATTTGCTTTAGTGTTGTCTTCTCCTTGACCTAGAATGACCTCTGCTCCAGGTGTGGTGTTGTCGTGGGCGGTGCTGGGACAAGGGGGACACGCCCATGTCAACTGCCGCTCCAACGACCACGTCAGGAAGGAAATGTTCGCCCGGGGTCTAGTGACAGATAAAGAAGCTGAGGAGAAGTTGAGAGCTCTGGTTGAGATCTCTTATTTCAAGAATACTCTCATGGTCTTCAGGTACCCGAATAAGAGGTGTTGAATTCCACGTCTTCCTATGAACATTCTCCATTCCTGTATATTAATAATAATAATAATAATAATAATAATAATAATAATAAATTTATTTTGGCATGATACATGGATGTACAAAGGAATACAATAGTTGAGTGTACATGCCAAAAGCCCCTTTTCCTATCCCTTCTATCCTGCGTATTTAAAGGACTGCACCCAAGATTCTATCCAACACACTTGATATATACACCGAGATGTGTATGTCTCTCAGTGTATATACACAGAGTTTGTATCTTGTGGGGTTCGAGAGATAAAAAGGTAGACAAAGGATAAACCCAGTGGGGGTGGTAACTGATATATTCACGGAGTCTGTGAGGAGTACCTGGCACGTCTGTCCAGCTTTATGTCGGCCTAGGAGTGAGAGCAAGGCCTCTGACGTAGTACCCACATGGTGCGGGGCTTCTGACGTCACAAGTAACAAGGGAGCGTACATGTAACGTCTGGGGTTACTTATACTGTAATACACTACACAAGTGTTTACATATTACTGACACAACAGCTCGGCCATGTTACGTATGAAGTCTCGACATATTAGACAACTCTATAGACTGAACAGACAGGTGCACTGGGGTGAATCTATACAATAGTAAATACATTATAACTTAGAACTAATCAAAAAAATTATAAGAGGCTTGAATAGATAGTAGTGACTCATCTTACTATCACACTTCTTGGATTAATGGTTCTTAAGAGAATTTTAATGGATCTTAATATAATGCATTATATATATATATATATACATTACAATTTACAAATTTGATCGATCAATCTGTATTCATGCACTCTACGGATTCTGAGGAAGAATAATTATATTTACAAGGAAGACAGTTTTAACAGAAAAAGAGAGACTCGGCTAACATGGTTAACTGTTAAAACTCAGAACTCGGAGGGAACATGAACACACACAAAAATCTTACTAGATACTGGAAATCTAATAACAAAACACACAGTCAATAACTTCAGTTCTTAACTGGATTTTCTAATTTTCTATCTTTAGCTCAAGGCTTATGATCACTTTCCTACTGAAGGAATGAACAAACTCGGTGGAGTTGATTAACTTATAATCACTTTCCTACTGAAGGAATAAACAGGCTTGGTGGAATGGAAGGATATCTCCCCGGCTGAAAAAGTTAACTCTATAACATAAAATATAAGCAAAGGAGAACTTCTCTTATTGTAGTTAATAATTGCTCGACACACGACACTTTACTCTGCAAGGGATTTACTGTCAACTGGGAAAGATCACTATCTGGAACACAAGGGACAACAACTGGCACTTTAGCAAATACACTAGCAACAGAAACAGCTTTCTTCAATTGCTTTTGCATCAACGAGAGATGGAATAACTCATTTCAAGTAGTCTTTCTTCAACAAAGCGTCCCCTGGAGAGGAACTACTACTTGAACTAGCGACATTACAAGGATAGGCTCAGCACTCAAGACTGTCCGGGATACCTATGGCACCCTAGGCATGTGAACGCTATCTTGCATGCAAGATATTGTAGGGGCTGAATTCCAGACAGGAGTGACAGTTTTACTAGTGCCTGACCGCTCGGCAACGTTAACAAATAAGGCACATATCTACAAGAACTAATCTGAACTTCACATTCCGCATCACTCTGGCAAATCTCTGATACAAGCTGGGAGAACAAACACATTGCTCAAAAGCTAGAGACTGTGTTTCAGTCATTAAGGGACTATGAAAACTTTTTACTAACTTATTATCATTATAACTCTGAATAGCAGCACACACAGTATTATCACTTGAATTCACTTGAGCTTAATTGCCTTGACTGGCAGCAAACACATGGTTACTACTTGAATTTACTTGAGACAGGACTTCGAGCAAATGAACGAGAATTTAAATGAAAGAAAAAAATAACGCAAATATGCAGCACAATATAGCTTAACTGGTATGAATTATTTAACGATTCTGCATAAGTAACAAGGATTGCACAAAACACTAAAGAAAGATAACTCACTGGAAATTGACTTGGCAAGAAAAATTAACACATTAAAAATGAAAAAAAAAAACTAACTTTAACTTGAAGTAACAAAAATTGCAACACATTAAAAAGAATTAAATACACAATTAATTAAAATAAAATTCAATAATGGTTATGGCAAGAGCAACAATCTGATGAAACAAATCACTAAAAAAAGGAGAATTGCACAAAACAATTGAATTATTCTCTGGCAATGAATTAAAGTAACTTTACTGTTTGAATCACTGAGAAAGTTCACTGAAATATTACTTATTACTATTAAAAGAATGACAAGTTACTTGAACATTTAAGTAAAGACAATAAAAAATTAGTAAAAGCAAAATTGAATACTATAAAAGTTAAATTGTACAATTGTCTGTGAGGAGGAGTACCCGGCACGTCTGTCCAGCTTTATGTCGGCCTAGGAGTGAGAGCGAGGCCTCTGACGTAGCACCCACATGGTACTGGGATTCTGACGTAGCACCCACAAAGTGCGGGGCTTCTGACGTAGCACCCACATGGTACTGGGCTTCTGACGAAGCACCCACAAGGTGCGGGGCTTCTGACGTAGCACCCACATGGTACTGGGCTTCTGACGTCACAAGTAACAAAGGAGCGTACATGTAACATCTGGGGTTACTTATACTGTAATACACTACACAAGTGTATACATATTACTGACACGACATGTACATGTATGGAATACAATACCAACATGATGGAGAATTAGACACATGGGCAAAACATCTACAATAAAAATACCCAGATGTTGCACATGTCTAATTCTTCCCACACAGTATTCTTGAATGGTGGACACGACACACAATGTAAGGACCCCTCATGTAGTCCATTGATTTAAACCCCATTAATCTGTTTCTAAATATTAAAATTATATAAAATATGGCCTATGGGTCATAGAACCCAGGGAACATAGAACCCAGGGAACATAGAACCCAGGGAACATAGAACCCAGTCAACATAGAACCCAGACAACATAGAACTAAGGCAACATAGAACCCAGACAACATAGAACGAAGGTAACATAGAACCCAGACAACATAGAACCCAGGGAACATAGAACCCAGGGAACATAGAACCCAGTCAACATAGAACCCAGACAACATAGAACCAAGGCAACATAGAACCCAGACAACATAGAACCCAGGCAACATAGAACCCAGACAACATAGAACCCAGGGAACATAGAACCCAGGCAACATAGAACCCAGACAACATAGAACCCAGGCAACATAGAACCCAGACAACATAGAACCCAGGCAACATAGAACCCAGACAACATAGAACCCAGGCAACATATAACCCAGGCAACATAGAACCCAGGGAACATAGAGCCTAGGGAACACAGAACCCAGGGAACATAGAACCCAGACAACATAGAACCAAGGGAACATAGAACCCAGGGAACATAGAACCCAGGCATCATAGAACCCAGGGAACATAGAACCCAGGCAACATAGAACAGAGGGAACATAGAACCCAAGGAACTTAGAGCCCAGGAACATAGGACCCAGGGAACATAGAACCCAGGGAACATAGAACCCAGGCATCATAGAACAAAGGGAACATAGAAGCCAGAGAACATAGAACCCAGGGAACATAGAACCCAGGGAAAATAGAACCCAGGCATCATAGAACCCAGGGAAAATAGAAGCCAGAGAACATAGAACCCAGGGAACATAGAACCCAGGCAACATAGAACCCAGAGAACATAGAACACATGGACCATAGAACCCAGGGAACATAGAACATATGGAACATAGAACCCAGGGAACATAGAACCCAGGAAACATAGAACCGAGGCATCATAGAACCCATAGAACATAGAACCCAGGGAACTTAGAACACATGGAACATAGAACCCAGGGAGCATGGAACCCAGAAAACATAGAACACATGGAACATAGAACCCAGGGAACATATAACACATGGAACATAGAACCCAGGGAACATATAACACATAGAACATAGAACCCAGGGAACATAGAACCCAGGGAACATAGAACCCAGGCATCATAGAACCCAGGGAACATAGAACACATGGAACATAGAACCCAGGGAACATAGAACCCAGAGAACATAGAACCCAAGGAACATAGAACACATGGAACATAGAACCCAGTGAACATAGAACCCTGAGAACATAGCACACATGGAACATAGAACCCAGTGAACATAGAACCCTGGTAACATAGAACCCAGGGAACATAGAACCCAGGGAACATAGAACCCAGAGAACATAGAACCCAGGCAACCTTGGACCAAGGGAACATAGAACATAGAACCCAGGCGGCATAAAACCCAGAGAACATATAACCCAGGGAACATAGAACACAGGAACATAGAACCAGGAACATAGAACCAGGAATATAGAACCCAGGAACATAGAACCCAGGGAACATAGAACCCAGGAACATAGAACTTAGGCAACATAGAACCCAGGCACCATAGAACCCAGGCAACATAGAACCCAGGCAACATAGAACCCAGGCAACATAGAACCCAGGCAACATAGAACCCAGGCAACATAGAACCCAGGCAACATAGAACCGGCAACATAGAACCAGGCAACATAGAACATATGGAACATAGACCCAGGAAACATAGAACACATGGAACATAGAACCCAGGAACATAGAACCCATGAAGCACAGAACATCTGAACGTTGTTAGTAAGGTTATTTAGTCACATTGACACAAGTACAATTATGGTAAACAGTGTAAATTACAATGAACAAAGAAATCACAATAATGGTAATGGAACAACACATGAACAATATTGACACGTTTAAGATTAAGACACATGTGCAACACATGTGTGTCTTTACGGTTGAAACGTTTCGCCCACATAGTGGCTTCCTCAGTCCTATAGAAAGATGAATTGTGAAGATTAGGCTTAGGGACTGATTACCTCAAACTCCTCCTGATCTTCAATATTCTTCTCAGTGTTGGACTGAGGAAGCCACTGGTTGGCGAAACGTTTCCATAATATACCCAAGTGTCGCACATGTGTCCCATATATCAACTTGCCGGTATTTTGGACCATGTATACGGGATGTCAACTTCACAAGAGTCATTACTGAAGAAACTGGTGGTTTGATCTCGAGTCAGGAAGTATTAACCACCAGAACAACACCTGCGTGTTATTATCTAGTCACACAGGTGTTGCACATGTGTCTCACACCTCATGTTGACGCTATTACATATAATTATTGTATTAACTGGGAGGAGAGGGAGAAGGTAGTAAGGAAGGAGGTAGTGAAAGAGAGAGAGAGAGAGAGAGAGAGAGAGAGAGAGAGAGAGAGAGAGAGAGAGAGAGAGAGAGAGACTTCAAATATCCTACAACAAACTACGCTCGGTCAAGCGTACTGTAACGTAACGCAGATACAGTGCACTAGACTGTATCCCCGTCATGATACAGTACACTAGACTGTATCCCCGTCATGATATAGTACACTAGACTGTATCCCCGTCATGATACAGTACACTAGACTGTATCCCCGTCATGATACAGTACACTAGACTGTATCCCCGTCATGATACAGTACACTAGACTGTATCCCCGTCATGATACAGTACACTAGACTGTATCCCCGTCATGATACAGTACACTAGACTGTATCCCCGTCATGATACAGTACACCAGACTGTATCCCCGTCATGATACAGTACACTAGACTGTATCCCCGTCATGATACAGTACACTAGACTGTATCCCCCTCATGATACAGTACACTAGACTGTATCCCCGTCATGATACAGTACACTTGACTGTATCCCCGTCATGATACAGTACACTAGACTGTATCCCCGTCATGATACAATACACTAGACTGTATCCCCGTCATGATACAGTACACTAGACTGTATCCCCGTCATGATACAGTACACTAGACTGTATCCCCGTCATGATACAATACACTAGACTGTATCCCCGTCATGATACAGTACACTAGACTGTATCCCCGTCATGATACAGTACACTAGACTGTTTCCCCCTCATGATACAGTACACTAGACTGTATCCCCGTCATGATACAGTACACTAGACTGTATCCCTGCCATGATACAGTACACTAGACTGTATCCCTGCAATGATACAGTACACTAGACTGTATCCCCGTCATGATACAATACACTAGACTGTATCCCCCTCATGATACAGTACACTAGACTGTATCCCCGTCATGATACAGTACACTAGACAGTATCCCCTTCATGATACAGTACACTAGACTGTATCCTCCTCATGATACAGTACACTAGACTGTATCCCCGTCATGATACAGTACACTAGACTGTATCCCCCTCATGATACAGTACACTTGACTGTATCCCCTTCATGATACAGTACACTAGACTGTATCCCCCTCATGATACAGTACACTAGACTGTATCCCCGTCATGATACAGTACACTAGACAGTATCCCCTTCATGATACAGTACACTAGACTGTATCCTCCTCATGATACAGTACACTAGACTGTATCCCCGTCATGATACAGTACACTAGACTGTATCCCCCTCATGATACAGTACACTTGACTGTATCCCCTTCATGATACAGTACACTAGACTGTATCCCCGTCATGATACAGTACACTTGACTGTATCCCCGTCATGATACAGTACACTAGACTGTATCCCCGTCATGATACAGTACACTTGACTGTATCCCCGTCATGATACAGTACACTAGACTGTATCCCCGTCATGATACAGTACACTAGACTGTATCCCCGTCATGATACAGTACACTTGACTGTATCTCCGTCATTATAATGTACACTAGACTGTATCCCCGTCATGATACAGTACACTAGACTGTATCCCCGTCATGATACAGTACACTTGACTGTATCCCCGTCATGATACAGTACACTTGACTGTATCCCCGTCATTATACAGTACACGTGACTGTATCCCCGTCATGATACAGTACATGTATTGTTGATTGTATATCTCATCTTTGAGTATAAGAACATAGAGAAGGAACACTGCAGAAGGCCTACTGGCCCATACTAACAAAAATATTGTACAAGAATTGGTATACAATACAGACAAGAAGAAAATTAGACACATGTGCAACATCTGGGTATCTTTATTGTAGACGTTTCGCCCACAAGTGGCTTTATCAATACAAATTTAAGGACATAATATTAACACAGTAGAACTATATACAAAAGATGAGGTAATGAGTCCCTGGGTCTTGGAGTTAGTGAAGAGCACAGTAGTCGTGAAGACTCTGAAGTTCAGGTTAGGTGAGCTTCGTCAGGAATCAGGACTAGTGTTTCCTGACGCGGGTCTTAGATGATGTCCCACAGCTGGAGCTCAGGCTGGCGCTCACTGGCGTCAGGCGGTGAGGGACGTCTAACAGACAAAGACATTGTCCCTGGTAGGCAGGATTTCCCACTGGTTGACGAAACGTCTACAATCAAGATACCTTGATGTTTCACATGTGTTTAATTTGCAATAAACAAATTCACCCAACTCATCATCAATGCTGCCCAAGCAACAAGTTTTGATAATCATATTAACTAATAAGAAAGAAGGAACACTGCAGCAGGCCTACTGGCCCACGCGACTGATCTGAAAGTCCGGCTTAAATCCAACACAGTATACCTGGAGAGGGTTTCGGGGGGCAACGCCCCCGCGGCCCGGTCTGAGACCAGGCTAGTGGTGGATCTGATCAACCAGGCTTTTACTGTTGGTTGCACGCAAATTGACGTACGAACCACAGCCCGGCTGGTCAGGTACTGAATAAAAATCTCATTACAGGCCTTTTTTTATTTTTACTTCGGTTCCAGACTTACGGGACACAAACCAGGGAATTGGTATGGGTTTGAACCTTATGGCAAGTGAACCCTGAAACCCAGAGGCCAGTGCGTTAACCACTAGACCAGCTGGCCCTTGATCCCTAGGAATAACTCGCCAGTATCCCTCAGGGGTCAGTGGTTTCCACTAGGGTCCGTGAGTTCACACTGAGGGTCCGTGGGCTCCATTGGGGGTTCGTGAGTTCCACTAGGGGTCCTTGGGATCTTCTGGGGGTCTGTAGGCCCCACTGGGGGTCCGTAGGCCCCACTGGGGGTCCGTGATCCACACTTTGGGAACTAATGACCTCAAGATTGCAATTGTAAATTTCACACATCTCCATATTACTAATAATTCTTTGTTGGAGCCAATTCTATTCTCAGAAATTGGTACGTGGCCTATTTGTCCTGTTTTCTGATTACTAAAACATCAAAACAAGTCGAAAAGTGTTTTTGGAAATACATGTGGATTTAGCATTCTAAGACCTTGACAAGTTACCCACTATGAAACCTTGGGTATTAAAAGTGTTAAATTATAGACCTTTTCCCTCAGATCTCTCTCCTCCACCCCTAAATTATAGTAATAATAATAATAATAATAATAATAATAATAATAATAATAATAATAATAATAATAATAATCTTTATTTCTACCAGTACATGTACAAGGTATACAGACCATAGCTGACATCAATGACATACTACTATATAGAAAGCCCCTTGTTATGCTGAGCATTTCCCGCAAATTAGGTCAGTTTTGTCCCAGGATGCCACCCACACCAGTCCACTAACACCCAGGATGCCACCCACACCAGTCCACTAACACCCAGGATGCCACTCACACCTGTCCACTAACACCCAGGATGCCACCCACAACAGTCCACTAACACCCAGGATGCGACCCACACCAGTCCACCAACACCCAGGATGCCACCCACACCAGTCCACTAACACCCAGGATGCCACTCACACCTGTCCACTAACACCCAGGATGCCACCCACACCAGTCCACTAACACCCAGGATGCGACCACACCAGTCCACTAACACCCAGGATGCCACCCACACCAGTCCACTAACACCCAGGATGTCACCCACACCAGTCCACTAACACATAAGTACCTATTTTACTGATAGATGAATACTGGACAGCAGGTGACACGTCCTAATGCTTCCACCCATACCGGGGATCGACCCCCGGACCTCAGTGTGTGTGAGCTGAGTGCGTTAGAGATCGAGCTACGGTTTTCAAATTTTCTCTTTCCTCTCCCATTGTCTGGCCTTTTTGTGGGTTTTCCTAAGTAATTTATACTAGGATTATTGGTGCCCCGTGGCCTGGTAGCAAAGCTCTCGCTTCACACCGTGAGGGTCCAGGTTCGATTCCCAGAGAGGGTAGACATATTGGACGTGTTTCTTTACACCTGTTGTCTATGCTCACCCATCAGTAAAATGAGTACTTAGGTGTTAGTGGACTGGTGTGGGTGGCATCCTGGGTGTTAGTGGACTGGTATGGGTCGCATCCTGGGTGTTAGTAGACTGGTGTGGGTGGCATTATGGGTGTTAGTGGACTGGTGTGGGTGGCATCCTGGGTCTTAGTGGACTGGTGTGGGTGGCATCCTGGGTGTTAGTGGACTGGTGTGGGTCGCATCCTGGGTGTTAGTGGACTGGTGTGGGTGGCATCCTGGGTGTTAGTGGACTGGTATGGGTCGCATCCTGGGTGTTAGTGGACTGGTGTGGGTGGCATCATGGGTCTTAGTGGACTGGTGTGGGTTGCATCCTGGGTCTTAGTGGACTGGTGTGGGTGGCATCCTGGGTCTTAGTGGACTGGCGTGGGTCGCATCCTGGGTGTTATTGGACTGGTGTGGGTGGCATCCTGGGTGTTATTGGACTGGTGTGGGTCGCATCCTGGGTGTTGGCTTGTACCAACAGTACAAACCAACCAGGGAAATAAAAGACAGCATGAATAACTACCAAGCTGAATGCAGTAGGCACCTCCACTCAGGACAGCCCACACGCGAGGTACTTCAAAGAATGAGAAGGTAATTAATAACCCTAATCACCCAGCACAAAAGAGAAATATGGAAATACCTTGTGCTTCAAGCTAACCAGTATAAGCGCCATCCAGAACAATTCTGGAGCAAGATCCGTAGACTACTGGGGCTAAGCACTCACCCACTCAACTCCTCACACACTCATTCATTGACGTGGATGGCGAGGAAGTGACTACCTCGCTAGAGGACCCACAAGATCAAGCTAACTTGATGGGTGAGGTGTGGAAGAAAATTCTTTCTCACAATGACAGCAGAAGATTCAACAATAACCACTACCTGTGGGTCAACCAGTGGCGTGACGAAAACTGGGAAGACTTCCACCCAATACCATCAATCGATACATCTTCTCTCGAATCGGAGCACCCTCTCACTAGGCCAATCATCCTTAGGGAAATGACCCAAGTCATTGGACGAATGAGAAATAAGGCCCCTGGCCCTTCAGGCATAACAGTAAAACAGCTAAAGTACCTACCCCGTAATTGCAAGATGTCCCTATTAAACGTCTTTAATGCTGTCCTGGCATCTGGCCACTTCCCTATAACATTCAAGACAGCAAAGATGATCTTCATCTCAAAACCCAACAAGGACATCCGTAATCCAGAAAACTACAGACTTATCTCTCTACTCGAAGTCGCTGGCAAAGTCTTCGAAAAAAATCATCTCCAACAGACTGAACTACTACATGGAATTCAATCACCTCTTCACCGAAAAGCAGTTTGGTTTCAGGTCCCACCGTGGAACGCAGCATGCTATCAACATCATCTATGATGTTGTAGATAGCCTGAGGAATCAAGGACACCTGGCCCTAATTGCAACGAGGAACGTTCACAAAGCCTTCGACAGCCTCTGGCATGATGGGCTTATATTCAAACTAGCCGACCTACCAGACCACAACTGGACCTTTCTCAGGCTCATATTCAATTTCCTAACAGGCAGAAACATCAAACCCAACTTTAATGGCAAATCTGCAGTACCATTCACCCCAACAGCTGGAGTACCACAAGGCTCATGCCTTACTCATGCCCCATACTCTTCAATATTTATGTAAATGACCTCCCGCAACCAGAACATAACAACACCATCATCACCCAATTTACAGACGACGTTATCCATGTAGTGTCATCCACCCCCATATCAAGTGCAACATAATACAGGAGAGTAATAGCGAAAATGAATGAGGAATTACGAAGAACAGCTAACTGGGAGAAAAAGTTGAGAATCACAACTAATCCAGAAAAAGTCCTCATCAGCACCATCGGCTGTCTCCCATCAACCATAGAAGGCAAAGGAGGTATCTCCATAAGAGGGTCACGTGTCGATATCAGAAACCCTAACAAGATCCTGGGATACGAGATCGACAGATTACTTCACTCCACTTCTAACATCTCTAAAAAAGTGAACCTAGCTAAAGCCGCCTCGACCAACTATTCAGATTTAAAGATGCCCCCCACATCAAGAAGCACCTCTACAAGATGATGATCAGACCTTTGCTGGAATACCCTTGCGTACCCTTATCACTAACAACTAAAACAAACATGCTGCGGCTTCAACGTGTCCAGAACAAAGCTCTCCGCTTTATCACTGGGACCAGATGCAGAGACAGAATCAGAATGGAAGACCTGCATATACAACAGGAAATTGCTGCAATTAATGTCAGGATAGACAAACTAAAGAAGAGACAGCTATGTGACATGCAAGAACTCTATGTACCTGTTAGAGAAAACCCCCCTCAACCAGTAAACACAACCGACTATGTCATCAACACACCTCCCCACAGAACCCAAAGAATGACCCTACAACAAAGAGTTAGACGTTTCATTCACAAGGACAACTATCCACGACCAAGAATCCTGTGTGACCTACCCGCTGAACCAGAAGTGTGGATACCACCAGACACAGTCTACGTCCAACAACGTAGATAAATGCTCCCCATTTATGGGTGACCTACCTTTATCAAACTACATATTACAACTAACCTTGTAACACTCACGAACTTCCTACTATAGGACACCACCTCAGAAACTGCTTGACCAGCTCCGGGCTGCAACCAACAACATCGAAAGCCCAGCAACTACCACCTGTTGCAGCAGCCTTGCCTCCGACCAAAAAAAAAAAAAAAAAAATAAAAACAATTGCCAATCATATGCATTCTTCCAACTCAGTGTCATGCTGTGATACAGCTGTATATCAGTGTGCAGCTGATGGGCAGGAGGTATACCCACCTCATAAAGTTAACTTATGTATAACTCTACACACACACACTTATTAATTTGCGCCAAAGTGGTTAGGCCACTTACCTTTATAACCCCCACCTCCCCTCCTCCCAACCACTTCCCATGTTTCCATCCTTCTTCCTTCCCCATCTTACCGACGCTCAGGTCAAATCAAGTTCAAGTGGACTGGTGTGGGTGGCATCCTGGGACAAAATTGACCTAATTTGCGGGAAATGCTCAGCATAACAAGGGGCTTTCTATATAGTAGTATATCATTGATGTCAGCTATGGTCTGTATACCTTGTACATGTACTTGTAGAAATAAAGATATTATTATTATTATTATTATTATTATTATATTTATTATTATTATTATTATTATTATTGTTATTATTATTATTATTATTATTATTATTATTATTATTATTATTATTATTATTATTATTATTATTATTATTATTATTATTATTATTATTATTATTATGTGCCAAAATAAACTTACTGCTGCACAGTCTTTGTGTTGTGGAGTTATAGGGCCAATGACAGCTGACGCTGCACCGAGCACACATACAAACTCCTCCCTCTGTTCCATCACAATTATTTCCAGGCGTCCTCGCTCTACCTCACCGCCCCACCCAGTCCTTCTCTGGCAGCCGTAGCCTCACCCACCTCCACCGCCTCTCATCCAACTCCCCAACAGGTTAGTAAAGATTAACCGGGAAAAAAAACACGGCTTCTCATAGTTTCCTCAAACGAAGCCTAATTTTCTGGACTGCCTTAGTCGTTATAATTTAATTCGTGCAGTGTTGTGGAACCGGCTAGCGGCTTTCCATCTCTCTATATCAACTCATTTTTACATTCAAAGATCCCAGTTCGATTCTCTGCTGTGTCTGGTTACCTAGCAGTGAAAATAGCTGCTTCTTAGATGGTAATCAGGTTCGGTTAGGTAAGATTCGTCAGGAAACAGGACAAGTGTTACCTTACGCGGGTCTCAGGTCCTATAACGACCCTCTACCGGAACTTATAGTCATCAGACCTAAGACTACCGTCGGATTATCTCTCCATCCCTTGAACAAATATATAGATAATATTAATTGTTATGGATAACATAGAGTAGTTATGTCCAGGACTGGTCGTAGATGGTCTGGTGAGGCAAGCCGTGGAAGAGGACAGTTTAGGACATTAACTGAAACGTTTCGCCACGAGTGGACACTCGTGGCGAAACGCTTCCTTAAAAATGGTAAATTAGACACATATGCAACACTTTGGTATCCTCAATAAAGATACCAAAGTGTTGCATATGTGTCTAATTTACCAACTCGTCGGTTCTCTGAACCATTCATTCACATCCTGTCTGACACTGCAACATCTTGGTATCTTAATACAGGGATTTCTTCGCTTGCCTATTCCTTGGGCACGACCTACTTCCACATTGAACAAATGTGACACCTCCTACTACTGCTGCACCTCTCCTGTCTACAGTATATAAGGTTCCTCTGCTCATATGCTGTTATTCTATTCAAGATTGATGGACTGACAACATCGTCTCAAGATTGAGGGCCTGACAACCTCACACTCCTCCTGTTCTTCACGATTCTCCTTTGTATGGACTGATGAAGCCACTGTGTGGCGAAACGTTTCCTCAATAAAGATACCAAAGTGTTGCATATGTGTCTAATTTACCAACTCGTCGGTTCTCTGAACCATTCATTCACTTCCTTAAAAATGCACAAATAACCCGCACAAACTTATAACGACGTTTCGGATCGACTAGGGTTAACTAGTCACACACAAGCGCGAAGGAAAGGGAGCCAGTATATATACGAGAGGAGGGACGGGCAACGAGAGTGCTACAACGAGACGTGTAGTAAATGATTCTGAAATCAGACAAGTTGAAGAATGAGTCACTTATGCAACATTTGGGAATCTTTACTGAGGAAACGTTTCGCCCGCCAGTGATTTCTTCAGTCCGATACAGAAAGAAATAAATGGTATAAAATACCGACACAATGGAAAAATAAACACATAAGCAGTATAATGTGATCCTTTATTGACAACGTTTCGCCCACGCAGTGGGCTTTATCGAGTCACAGACAGATCTACCTGGAAAATGAGCAACATGGAGATATATATAGGGTACAGTCAGGTGGAGAATGCTGGGTCAGGTGGAGAAAGCTGCATGTCACAGTCTTATAAGTAGTGTGATAGTTAATAACATTGTGTGACTTAAAGGACCTGCAGTGTACCATTCTTGAGTTCTAGGTGGGATAGCGTTGAAGAAGTTTCTTGGCAATAGGTTCAGCTATGTTGTAGAAGCCGTTGTTCTGGTTGAAGTTGTTGGATATACAGATGAGTGATGATTCTAGGATTCTTCGGTATTGCGTGTTGTCTTCTCTGGCGATGAGTCTTGCGTTTCTGTAGTTGATTAAATGGTTGTGTAAATTTCGGTGTTGAACACAGGCATTTCTTGAGTCGTCAGATCTGCCTGCGTACTGGTGTTCTGAAATGCGTGTTTGTAGGTCTCTGGATGTTTCGCCAACGTATAATTTGCTGCAGCCATTGCAAGGGATTGTGTATACCCCTGCCGTGGATTGAAGCTTTTCCTGTCTGTTACTGGTAATGTCCTTGATGATGGTGGATGTGGAGGTGGATACTCGGAATGAGGTCTTAGAAAAAATGTTGGAAACTTGTTTGGAAATGGAGTTGGTGGGAAGGACTATGTATCTCTTCTCAGCAGTGTCTTCTCTGGGTGTGTTGAAGATGTTTAATGCCCGTCGTCTGCAGTCTCTAATGAAGTGACGAGGATAGTGAAGTTTGGAAAAAAACTTGTTCAATGAGGGAGCATTCTACTTACCAATCTACTTACCAATTCTACCTACCAATCAACACGATCTTCTCCACTTCTACTCTCACCACGACACCAAAATTAAACGTGGTGTAATTATAGGCTTTTTCCTGCGTGCACTCAGAATCTGCAGCAGTGAGTTCCTTGAAGAAGAATGCTCCCTCATTGAACAAGTTTTTTCCAAACTTCACTATCCTCGTCACTTCATTAGAGACTGCAGACGACGGGTATTAAACATCTTCAACACACCCAGAGAAGACACTGCTGAGAAGAGATACATAGTCCTTCCCACCAACTCCATTTCCAAACAAGTTTCCAACATTTTTCTAAGACCTCATTCCGAGTATCCACCTCCACATCCACCACCATCAAGGACATTACCAGTAACAGACAGGAAAAGCTTCAATCCACGGCAGGGGTATACACAATCCTTGCAATGGCTGCAGCAAATTATACGTTGGCGAAACATCCAGAGACCTACAAACACGCATTTCAGAACACCAGTACGCAGGCAGATCTGACGACTCAAGAAATGCCTGTGTTCAACACCGAAATTTACACAACCATTTAATCAACTACAGAAACGCAAGACTCATCGCCGAGAAGACAACACGCAATACCGAAGAATCTAGAATCATCACTCATCTGTATATCCAACAACTTCAACCAGAACAACGGCTTCTACAACATAGCTGAACCTATTGCCAAGAAACTTCTTCAACGCTATCCCACCTAGAACTCAAGAATGGTACACTGCAGGTCCTTTAAGTCACACAATGTTTTTAACTATCACACTACTTATAAGACTGTGACATGCAGCTTTCTCCACCTGACCCAGCATTCTCCACCTGACTGTACCCTATATATATCTCCATGTTGCTCATTTTCCAGGTAGATCTGTCTGTGACTCGATAAAGCCCACTGCGTGGGCGAAACGTTGTCAATAAAGGATCACATTATACTGCTTGTGTTTATTTTTCCATTCCGATACAGAAAAGAACTGTAGATGAGGAGTTTGAGGTAATCAGTTCCTTAGTCGATGTGTTCAGTGAGGGACTGATATATGATATATATATATGTCGTGCCGAATAGGTAAAACTGGTCAATTATCAAGAACTCATTGAAAATTAAGTCCTTTCTAAAAAAATTCTCTTATACATTTAAAGATATATTTTTTTTTCATTTATGTTAATGTAAAAATTAATAATTTTGTACCAAAAGAACCTTAGAAAACTTACCTAACCTTATTAAAACAAGCGCAATTTAATTTAGCCTAATCCAACTAAATATATTTTAGATAAATTTACAATAATTTAATAATAAACAAACACAATGAAAAATATTTTTTTCGTTATGTTCAGAATGATTTTTGCGAAATTATTGCATACACAACTTTTCGCTTGTCTTATTCGGCAAGAAGAGCCAAAATCGCAAGTTTTACCTATTCGCCACGACATATATATATATAGAGAGAGAGACTGTGGGCATCTCTCTGTGGTTTAAGCATCATATCTTTCAATCAAAAACACCTACCAGGATTATCATCAACAGGCTGGTGTGTGAATATCTGCAGTTCGTTTTGGAGTGGCAGGAAGACCCTGTATTTCATATCTTCCATTAGAATCAAGGAAGACAGTGCCATACATAACGGTCATCTGACAGTTGAAGGGGGTAGTGAGGGGAGGTGTTTTTTCTCCTTCCCCAAACACGCACACATGCACCGTGCAGACTCGTTCCAATAACAGAATGTTTGTTCATCTTGTGTGTATTGTGTAGAGTGTATAGCGGTGTGTTGTTTATAGTGGGGGGCTGTGTATAGTGAACAGTGATGTGATGCGATGTGGTATGGAGCATGGTGAGCTAGCAACTCTGCCAGGCCTGTCTCCCCAGGTCATCACCCCACCCCGACTTCTCCCTCCTCTTCATCCCCTACTCCCCCGCCTACTATGAAAATGTGAGACCACCAACCACATCTAGACAATTGCTATGGATTCCATCACACATTGGATTACTCCTTCATGATAAAGTTGATATGTTAGCCAAGAAGATCACCCAGAAGGAGAACGTAGAATATAACTTTGGTATATCTGTGTCTAGCATTAGGAATAATATTAGGAGAGAAATAAATAATGAAAATGATAGCTATAGGAATGCAGTTAGAAGCCTGAGTAGATCTATAACCCACTATGATAACATGAACGTAGATAAGTATGTTTATGGAGCAACTTGCAATGTGAACACTGACTGATGTTTTAGTGGCCAGGCTTAGGCTTGGCTACAAGTACTGACTAATGTTGTAGTGACCAGGCTTAGGCTTGGCTACAAGTACTTCTGGGAGAGACACAGATGATGATCAAACTAAATGCAAATTATGTGATCAGGCATATGGTCACTGTCTTGAACACTATGTGCTGAATTGTCCACTTATTGAGGAATATAGAGATAGACAGTATAATAACTTATGTGACATGTTAAGATATCTTATTAATGAAAATAAGATACCAGATATATTAAGCAAATTTCCTAAATTTGCTTGTAACAGATAAGTGAACTGTAGATATAAATCCATTTGTACAATTGTTAACCCTTTTGGGGCCTAGTGCCTAGGCCTTTTGTGTATCCATATGCTCTTGCGCTACCGTCCACAGGATGGATATGGGGTGCACAATAAACTAGCCACTTCGGTGGCAAAATCTAAAAAAAAATCTAGGCCTACGCCCTCCTCCACCCCCACCATGAACCACCCACGGTGTGTGCCTTTACCCCACACGTGCCATTTTCCCTTCAGCCTAAGCTTATCACACAGATTGAGGTATGGCAGATGATGCAGCTAGTCAGCCACAAAGCCAGGGAAACAGTGCACCTAACAATGAAAGAAGAGGCACATGTCAGGTGTGTGGAGAGTATCGGGCACTCAACAGGAACGGCCTTATACGTGCACACAGTGGGTGTGCTGGATCACATATGTTCCATGCAGAGAGCAGCCCACAGCCTCCACAAACATATGAAAGTTGCGAAGATCTTCTGATGGTATTCAAATCCACTGCTAGCAGTATCCTATATCACATTCCCAAAGCGGCGCGTCCATATGCGGCAGGGAAATCCACAGACCTTCTTAAGCAGGTGAATGGAGGCTCCATCAACTTAGAAGCCCGAGGATCCATTAAGGTTTCACACAACCTACTCCTGTTCGGCAATGTTTGTCTTGCAGTTCCTGAAAGACGAGGCAAACTGCTAACCACTTCAGTCATCAAGGCGGTGCGCAACTACCCAAGAACAGATAATTGTGTCCCTCTGCCCCACCATCGCAGGAATCACAGAGGTAGACCCAAGAAAAATTCCACTGAAAACGAGAAAATTTGCGCACAGGTTAGCAAAAAAATCGAAGAAGGTAACACAGTGGGAGCAATCAGAATAATTACAAGTAACGACACTGTTGCTCCCAAAGATGAGACCACAGCCCAAGCACTAAGAGACAAGCACCTAAACAAGGACACTAAGGTCGTTAACAACGACCCCGAGAAAGATCTCATCACTGGACAGTTAATTTTGCTAGAATCAGAAGTCTACATATAAGGCGATAGTGTCATTTCCAGCAGGATCTGCAGGAGGTTACACTGGAATACGACCACAACACATCAAAAAAATGGTAAATCCAGTACTCGTCACAGCTGCATCAATTCTTCTCTCTGAGTTAACAACCTTTGTCAACAACTGTCTGGCTGGGCGAATTCCAGAAGAAATTAAACCTTTCTTTTTCAGAGCCTCATTATGCTCTTCGAAGAAGCAGGATGGGAGAATCAGACCCATTGCAGTTGGTAACACCCTTCGCCGTCTCGTTGCCAAAGCAGCAGTAAGAAACATTCGCCTAGAAGCTGTCAGTTTACTCCGGCCAACTCAACTGGGCACTGGGGTCTCTCAAGGCAGTGAGGCGGCAGCTCATGCAGCAAGGGCCTACATCAGGGACTTACCAAAAGACAGGGCCGTAGTCAAACTTGACTTTAGAAATGCCTTTAATATGGTGAAAAGAGATGCGGTCTTGCCAGCTCTTCGGGATCAGTTCCCCAGTCTTTTTCCCTTCATTTCAGCTGGCTACAGCAAACCCTCAATTCTTTTGTTTGGTGAACATGAAATTCCCTCATCAGAGGGTGTTCAGCAGGGTGACCCACTCGCTCCACTTCTCTTCTGCTTGGCAGTAAGAGAACTAACTTCCAGCTTGTGCAGCGAGCTCAACATCTGGTACCTGGATGATGGCACTCTGGCAGGTACTGAAGAGTCCCTGTTAGAGGACCTACAACTGGAGAAGACCCACACCCTCTTCCATTCATTTATTAAATAATAACACCAACTCCTCCGAAACTATATCTCCACCTGCTTTTAACATTTCTATTTTTATTCCATCAATCCCAGCTGCTTTACCCCCTTTCATTCTACCCACTGCCTCACGAACTTCCCCCACACTCACAACTGGTTCTTCCTCACTCCAACAAGATGTTATTCATCCTTGCACTATACACGAAATCACAGCTTCCCTGTCTTCATCAACATTTAACAATTCCTCAAAATATTCCTCCATCTTCCCGATACCTCTAACTCTCCATTTAATAACTCTCCTCTCCTATTTTTAACTGTCAAATCCATTTGTTCCCTAGGCTTCCTCAACTTATTAATCTCACTCCAAAACTTTTTCTTATTTTCAACAAAATTTGTTGATAACATCTCACCCACTCTCTCATTTGCTCTCTTTTTACATTGCTTCACCACTCTCTTTGCCTCTCTTTTTCTCTCCATATACTCTTCCCTCCTTGCATCACTTCTACTTTGTAAAAACCTCTCATAGTGTGAGTGATCATTAGAGAGTGATTATTAGAGTGATTATTAGAGTGATCATTAGAGTGATCATTAGATAGAAGAAGGGGAAAAACTGAAGGTAGGAGGGCAGAATGAAAATATTGATGTAGCAGGGAGACAAGAAGAAAGCTGGAAAGAGAAGGGAAGGGGGCCGGAGGGAGGGAAAATAAAAAACAGTACTATACAGAATGTATTTTACATGCAATTATTATTAATAATAACTGACTACTAAACCCACAAGAGTCATAAAGTTTACATATAATAAAATATTGTTAAGCACAAAATGTGGTACATTTCGGGCAGACAAATCCTAATACTTACACACTACTTAACAATTACACATAGTTTTTTTCGTTTTTCTTCCATTTTAAATGTACAAAACTGAGGTAGCTAAGTGTACACTAGTACAATTTTTAGTATGTATTAATACAGAGAAAAGAGGAAGGTAAATCAAAATATTACAACTTATAATATGCACAAATTCTTTAAACTGATTTAGTGAACCTAAGTTAACTGGGATTTCTTAAATAGTTTGAAACTGGCTCTAAGTAATCAGGCAATGGAGGGATTATAGAAGATGGCGGACAAACAGGAAGTTCATTACGTTTTCGCTGGATTATAATGGAACAGGGTAAGTTGTTCTTGTAGGCCTGGTCCTAGACCGGGCCGCGGGGGGCGTTGACCCCCGGAACCCTCTCCAGGTATACTCCAGGTGCTGTCCCGGCCCGGGTCCTCTCCAGATGGTGACCCGACTGGACACAGAGTAAGTGATTAATTTTCCAGGGGAGTTTGGGGAAGCCTGGAAGATTTGGATGAGCTGGTATTGTAAGGTATAGCACAGTGCTGGCTGAATTACGTTAGAGAGATCAGATGATAACATCTCACCCACTCTCTCATAAGCTGACGGGGGACATGCGAATTCCAGGCAGTGAATTCCAGATCTTAGGGTATTTTGTGTACACTGCGTTTTTGGTATATGGGTACTAGTACTGTTGCCAAGCTAACCTACCATATCACTGCCATATGGTCAAGCTGGTCCATCAGCTTGCAGCTTTATGGTCACGGTACCTTTCATGCAACCCTTCAGGGATCTCCTAGAGAAACCCTTGGGAAAGAAAATTTACTGGAACCAACAGTTGCCACATAAGCTCAAGCACTACAAAGCTTGAGGGACGAGGGATGTTGAAGACAGTGTTGTGTCTGTGTGATTTGTAGTACACAGTGTTGTGTCTGTGTGTTCTGTTGTAGCTAGTGTTCTGTCTGTGTGTACTGTTGTAGAC
The DNA here is from genome assembly GCA_009830355.1 of Cherax destructor. Taxonomy (NCBI): domain Eukaryota; kingdom Metazoa; phylum Arthropoda; class Malacostraca; order Decapoda; family Parastacidae; genus Cherax; species Cherax destructor. The sequence continues at coordinate 24,969 of WNWK01024475.1, forward strand.
AGTGTTGTGTCTGTGTGTACTGTTGTAGACAGTGTTGTGTCTCTGTGTTCTGTTGTAGCCAGTGTTGTGTCTGTGCCTTCTGTTGTGCACAGTGTTGTGTCTGTGTGTTCTGTTGTACAGTGTTGTGTCTCTGTGTTCTGTTGCAGCCAGTGTTGTGTCTGTGTGTTCTGTTGTAGCCAGAGTTGTGTCTGTGTGTTATGTTGTAGACATTGTTGTGTCTGTGTATTCTGTTGTAGCCAGTGTTGTGTCTGTGTGTTTTGTAGTACACAGTGTTGTGTCTGTGTGTTCTGTTGTAGCTAGTGTTGTGTCTGTGTGTACTGTTGTAGACAGTGTTGTGTCTGTGTGTACTGTTGTAGACAGTGTTGTGTCTATGTTATGTTGTAGCCAGTGTTGTGTCTGTGTCTTCTGTTGTGCACAGTGTTGTGTCTGTGTGTTCTGTTGTACACAGTGTTGTGTCTGTGTGTTCTGTTGTAGCCAGTGTTGTGTCTGTGTGTTCTGTTGTGCACAGTGTTGTGTCTGTGTTCTGTTGTAGCCAGTGTTGTGTCTGTGTGTACTGTTGTGTCTGTGTGTTCTGTTGTAGCCAGTGTTGTGTCTGTGTGTTCTGTTGTAGATAGTGTTTTGTCTGTTTGTTCTGTTGTGCACAGTGTTGTGTCTGTGTGTTCTGTTGTAGCTAGTGTTGTGTCTGTGTGTTCTATTCTAGCCAGTATTGTGTCTGTGTGTTCTGTTGTAGCCAATGTTGTGTCTGTGTGTTCTGTTGTAACCAGTGTTGTGTCTGAGTGTTCTGTTGTGTACAGTGTTGTGTCTGTGTGTTCTGTTGTAGACAGTGTTGTGTTTGTGTGTTCTGTTGTAGATAGTGTTGTGTCTGTGTGTTCTGTTGTGCACAGTGTTGTGTTTGTGTGTTCTGTTGTAGCCAGTGTTGTGTCTGTGTGTTCTGTTGTAGCCAGTGTTGTGTCTGTGTGTTCTGTTGTAGCCAATGTTGTGTCTGTGTGTTCTGTTGTAGACAGTGTTGTGTTTGTGTATTCTGTTGTAGACAGTGTTGTGTCTGTGTTCTGTTGTAGACAATGTTAAGTCTGTGTGTTCTGTTGTAGCCAGTGTTGTGTCTGTGTGTTCTGTTGTGCATAGTGTTGTGTCTGTGTTCTGTTGTAGCCAGTGTTGTGTATGTGTGTACTGTTGTAGACAGTGTTGTGTCTGTGTGTTCTGTTGTAGCCAGTGTTGTGTCTGTATGTTCAGTTGTGCATAGTGTTGTGTCTGTGTGTTCTGTTGTAGCCAGTGTTGTGTCTGAGTGTTCTGTTGTAGCCAGTGTTGTGTCTATGTGTTCTGTTGTAGCCAGTGTTGTGTCTGTATGTTCAGTTGTGCATAGTGTTGTGTCTGTGTTCAGCTGTAGCCAGTGTTGTGTCTGTGTGTTCTGTTGTAGACAGTGTTGTGTCTGTGTGTTCTGTTGTAGCCAGTGTTGTGTCTATGTGTTCTGTTGAAGACAATGTTGTGTCTTTATGTTCTGTTGTAGTCAGTGTTGTGTCTGTGTGTTCTGTTGTAGCCAGTGTTGTGTCTGTGTGTTCTGTTGTAGCCAGAGTTGTGTCTGTGTGTTCTGTTGTAGACATTGTTGTGTCTGAGTGTTCTGTTGTAGCCAGTGTTGTGTCTGTGAGTTTTGTAGTACACAGTGTTGTGTCTGTGTGTTCTGTTGTAGCTAATGTTGTGTCTGTGTGTACTGTTGTAGACAGTGTTGTGTCTGTGTTTACTATTGTAGACAGTGTTGTGTATCTATGTTATGTTGTAGCCAGAGTTGTGTCTGTGTCTTCTGTTGTGCACAGTGTCGTGTCTGTGTGTTCTGTCGTACACAGTGTTGTGTCTGTGTGTTCTGTTGTAGCCAGTGTTGTGTCTGTGTGTTCTGTTGTGCACAGTGTTGTGTCTGTGTGTTCTGTTGTAGCCAGTGTTTTGTCTGTGTGTTCTGTTGTGCACAGTGTTGTGTCTGTTTGTTCTGTTGTAGCTAGTGTTGTGTCTGTGTGTTCTGTTCTAGCCAGTGTTGTGTCTGTGTGTTCTGTTGTATCCAATGTTGTGTCTGTGTGTTCTGTTGTAGCCAGTGTTGTGTCTGTGTGTTCTGTTGTAGACAGTGTTGTGTCTGTGTGTTCTGTTGTAGACAGTGTTGTGTCTCTATGTTATGTTGTAGCCAGTGTTGTGTTTGTGTCTTCTGTTGTGCAGAGTGTTGTGTCTGTGTGTTCTGTTGTACACAGTGTTGTGTATGTGTGTTCTGTTGTAGCCAGTGTTGTGTCTGTGTGTTCTGTTGTGCACAGTGTTGTGTCTGTGCAGAGGCAGGAGGGAAATGAAGAATAAGGAAGGAGGAAGAGGATGATGGAAAAAGAGGGAGATTGAAGATTATAGGGAAGGTGGGGGGAATAAGGGAGGTTAGTGGAGGATGAGGTAGTTAGATGGAAAATAGGAAAGGAAGGTGGAGAATAAGGGAGGTGGAGGAGAAAGAGGGAGAAGGAGAATAAGATTGGTATAGAATAAGAGAGGCTGGTGGAGAATAAGGGAGGTGAAGCAGAGAGGGAGAGAAGGGAGGTGAAGCAGAGAGGGAGAGAAGGGAGGTGAAACAGAGAGGGAGAGAAGGGAGGTGAAGCAGAGAGGGAGAGAAGGGAGGTGAAGCAGAGAGGGAGAGAAGGGAAACCAGGCTCCCGCATCCCCGGAAACCAGGCTCCCGCATCCCCGGAAACCAGGCTCCAGGATACCAGGCTCCCGCATCCCCGGAAACCAGGCTCCAGGTTACCAGGCTCCCGCATCCCCGGAAACCAGGCTCCCGCATCCTCGGAAACCAGGCTCCCGCATCCTCGGAAACCAGGCTCCCGAATCCTCAGAAACCAGGCTCCCTCATCCTCGGAAACCAGGCTCCAGCATCCTCGGAATCCAGGCTCCCGCATCCTCGGAAACAAGGCTCCCGCATCCTCGGAAATCAGGTTCCCGCATCCTCGGAAACCAGGCTCCCGCATCCTCGGAAACCAGGCTCCAGCATCCTCGGAATCCAGGCTCCCGCATCCTCGGAAACCAGGCTCCCGCATCCTCGGAAACCAGGCTCCCGCATCCTCGGAAACCAGGCTCCCGCATCCTCGGAAACCAGGCTCACGCATCCTCGGAAACCAGGCTCCCGTATCCTCGGAAACCAGGTTCCAGCATTCTCGGAAACCAGGCTCCCGCATCCTCTGAAACCAGGCTCCCGCATCCTCGGAAACCAGGCTCCGCATCCTCGGAAACCAGGCTCCGCATCCTCGGAAAACAGGCTCCGCATCCTCGGAAACCAGGCCCCGCATCCTCGGAATCCAGGCTCCCGCATCCTCGGAAACCAGGCTACCGCATCCTCGGAAACCAGCCTCCCGCATCCTCGGAAACCAGGCTCCCGCATCCTCGGAAACCAGGTTCCCGCATCCTCGGAAACAAGGCTCCCGCATCCTCGGAAACCAGGCTCCCGCATCCTAAAAAACCATGCTCCCGCATCCTCGGAAACCAGGCTCCCGCATCCTCGGAAACCAGGTTCCCGCATCCTCGGAAACCAGGCTCCCGCATCCTCGGAAACCAGGCTCCCGCATCCTCGGAAACCAGGCTCCCGCATCCTCGGAAACCAGGCTCACGCATCCTCGGAAACCAGGCTCACGCATCCTCGGAAACCAGGCTTTCGCATCCTCGGAAACCAGGCTTTCGCATCCTCGGAAACCAGGCTCCCGCATCCTCGGAAACCAGGTTCCCGCATCCTCGGAAACCATGTTCCCGCATCCACCGAAACCAGGCTCCCGCTTCCTCGGAAACCAGGCTCCCGTATCCTCGGAAACCAGGCTACAGACACCTCGGTAATTATAAATAACATGAAGGGGAAAACTCCTAAGCCGTAGGCAAACTCCAAGGTACAACGGGATCTTTTTTCCCTTACACTTATGTATTAAATTTTCTTTATTCTAGATTCCTTCGTTTGTAAGACGAACGTTTTAGCACCGATACGTGAGATAGAAGGAAAAGGAAGGAGCGAGAAGGGGATGAAGGAAGACAGAGAGGGCAATAGACTTCTTCCGTAAAGGTAGATACTGTTAGTTGTGTCCAGCCAGGTACATCTCCCTACCTGGCTGGGTCCTCCCTCCTTGTGTCCAGCCAGGTACATCTCCCTACCTGGCTGGGTCCTCCCTCCTTGTGTCCAGCCAGGTACATCTCCCTACCTGTCTAGGTCCTCCCTCCTTGAGGGAGTTTTTCTAACGGGGTTTCACCATTTCCTGAGTCCTCTTGAGCGTGAGTCTTCCTGGTGTGTGTGTACTCACCTATTTGTACTCACTTATTTGTGGATCAAGGGGGTCGATTCACAGCTCTTGGCCCCGCCTTCTCGCTAGTCACTACTAGGTTCACTCTTTCCCTGCTCCATGAGCTTTATCATACCTCTTCTTAAAGCTATGTATGGTTCCTGCCTCTACTATATCACTCTCCAGACTCTCCCACTTCCTGACAACTCTATGACTGAATAAGTACTTCCTAACATCCCTGTGATTCATATATTGTGTGTTTTTGTAATATTCTCTCTTGTTCTACGTTCTTCAGAGAACAGAGACCTCAGCATCTAAACACCTCTTTAATACCTGATATTAGCAGAGTTATATCTGAATAACCCTGGCTTCAGTGGTTGTATCTACATCAGCACAGCTATGATGGGGGTCAGTCACACTGTTTCCACTCGTTAATCCTTAAACTGTTCAAACG
>WNWK01024476.1:0-29693 GCA_009830355.1 Cherax destructor
ATGCGACCCACACCAGTCGACTAGCAACCCAGGTACCTATTTGCTGCTAGGTAAACATGACAACAGGTGTAAGGAAACACGTCGAAATGTTTCCACCCGCCGGGAATCGAACCCGGGCCCTCCGTGTGTGAAGCGAGAGCTCTAGCCACCAGACCACGTGGCACTGACTTTCTTCGGTTACTCAGGGTGGCTAACCCTTCGGGGTTAAAAATCTGAAGAAATCTTATCTTATGTTAGTGTTAACATTGTTGTAATGTGAACATTGTTGTTGATGTTTACATTGTTGTTAGTGGTAAACTTGGTGTAATATTAACATTATTGGTTCTTAGACTGTTGTTTGTGTTTATATTGTTGTTGTTCTTAACATTTATGTTGGTGTTAACATTGTTTTTGGTGTTAACATTGTTGTTAGTGTTCACATTATTGTTGGAGTTAATATAGCTGTGATTGTTAATACTGTTTTTGCTAACATTGTTGATAGCGTTAACATTGTTGTAATGTGAACATTGTTTTTGGTATTAACATTTTCATAATGTTAACATTGTTGTTGTTTTTAACATTGTTGTTGGTGTTAACATTGTTTTTGGTATTAATATTTATATAATATTAACATTGTTGTAATGTTAAGACGGTTGTTGGTATTAATTTGTTGTTATTTAACATCGATGAAGGTGTAAATATCGTTGATATTGTTAACATTGTTGTTGGTGTAAATGTTGTTAACATTGTTGCTGGTGTCATCATTGTTGGTGTTAACATTGGTGTCGGTGTTAACATTTTTGTTGTTGTTAAAATCGTGTTTGGTGTTAACATTGTTGTTGCTTTTCACATTGTTGCTGGTGTTAATATCGTTGTTATGGTTAACGTTTTTTGTTAACATTGTTGTTGATGTTAACATTATTGTTCGTAATAACATTGTAGTTGGTGTTTACATTGTTGTTGGTGTTAATATTGTTGGTGGAGCCAACATCGTTGTTGGTGTTAATATTGTTGGTGGAGCCAACATCGTTGTTGGTGTTAATATTGTTGGCATAAATTTTGTTGTTAGCGTTAACATTGTTGTTACTGTTAATACTGATATGGTATCATTGTTTATGGAGTTAATATTCTTGTTAGTGTTAACATTGTTGTTGTTGTTAATACTGTTGTTGCTAACACTGTTGTTGTTAACATTGTTGTTGTTCTTAACATTGTGTTTGGCATTAATATTTTTGTAATGTTAACATTTTTGTAATGTTAAGGCTGTTGGTGTTAATGTGTTGTTATTGTTAACATCGTTGTTAGTGTTAACATTGTTTATGGTGTTAACATTGTTCTTCGTGTTAACATTGTTCTTCGTGTTAACATTGTTGTTAGTATTAACACTGTTGTTGGTGTTAATACTGTTGTAATATTAACATTGTTGTTGGTGTAAATACTGTTGTAATGTTAACATTGTTGTTGGTGTTAACATTATTGTTAGTATTAATATTGGTGTTATGTTAACATTGTTGTTGGTGTTAACATTATTGTTAGTATTAATATTGGTGTTATGTTAACATTGTTGTTGGTGTTAACACTGTTCTAATGATAACATTGTTGATGGTGTTAACATTGTTGTTGTTGTTAATACTATTGTTGTTAAAATTCTTGTTGATGTTAACATTGTTGTTGGTGTTAACATTATTGTTTGTGATAACATTGTTGTAATGTTAACACTGTTGTTGGTGTTAACACTGTTGTTGGTGTTAACATTATTGTTTGTGTTAACATCGTGTTTGATGTTAACATTGCTGATGCTGTTAACATTGTTGTTTGTGTTAATATCGTTGTTGGTGTTAACGTTGTTGTTATTGTTAACATTGTTTTGGAGGTAACATTGTTGTTACTGTTAACATTGTTGTTGGTGTTAACATTGTTGTTGGTGTTAACATTGTTGTTGGTGTTAACATTATTGTTTGCGTTAACATCGTGTTTGGTGTTAACATTCCTGATGCTGTTAACATTGATACTTGTGTTAATGTCGTTGTTGGTGTTAACGTTGTTGTTGTTGTTGTTAACATTGTTGTTGTTAATACTGAAGTTGTTTTCATTGTTGTTTGAGTTAACTTTGTTGATAGAGTTAACATTCTTGTTGTTTTTAATACTGTTGTTGCTAATATTGTTGATAGTGATAACATTGTTGTAATATTAACTTTGTTGTTTTTGTAAACATTGTTGTTGGTGCAAACATTGTTGATGGGGTAATCATTGTTGAAATATTTAATTTGTTGTTGGTGTTAACATTGTTGTTAGAGTTAACATTGTTGTTAGTGTTAATATTATTGTTAGTGTTAACATTGTTATTGTAGTTAATGTTGTTGTTGCTAACATTGTTGTTGGTGTTACCATTGTTGTTGGTATTAACAATTTTGTAATGTCAACATTGTAATAATGTTGACATTGTTGTAACAATGGAAATGTTGTTGTAACTGTTGTTGGTGTTAATTTGATGCTATTGATAACATTGTTATTGGTGTAAACATCGTTGTTGTAGATGAATGGTTCAGAGAACCGACAAGTTGATAAATTAGACACATATGCAACACTTGGGTATCTTTATTGAGGAAACGTTTCGCCACACAGTGGCTTCATCAGTCCATACAAAGGAGAATCGTGAAGAACAGGAGGAGTTTGAGGTAATCAGTCCCTCGGTCTAGAGTCGATGTTGTCAGTCCATCAATCTTACAACTTTCAACTTTGTATTGGACTGATGAAGACACTGTGTGGCGAGACGTTTCCCCAATAAAGATACCCAAGTGTTGCATATGTGTCTAATTTATCAAACATCGTTGTGGATGTTAACATCGTTTTTGGTGTTAACATAGTTGTTTGTGTTAATATCGAGTTGGTGTTTATGTTGTTGTTCGTGATAACATTATTGATGTTAATACTGTAGTTCCTAACATTGTTGTTGGTGTTAACATTGTTGTTAGTGTAAATGTAGTTGTTAACTTTGTTGCTGGTGTTAACATCGTTGTTGGTGATAACATTGGTGACGGTGTAAACATTATTGTTGGTGTTAACATCGTGTTTGGTGTTAACGTTGTTGCTGTTAATATTGTTGCTGGTGTTAATATCGTTGTTAGTGATACCGTTATTGTTTTGAGTAAACATTGTTGTTGGACTTAACATTACAGTTGGTGTTAAAATAGTTGTTGGTGTTGACATTATTGTTGGTTTTAACATTGTTGGTGGTGCTAACATCATTGTTGGTGTTAACATTGTTGTTGGTGTTAACATTGTTGCCTGTGTTAACATCGTTGTTGGTGTTAATATTGTAGTTTGTGTTAGTTTTGTTGATTGGGATAACATTGCTGTTGATTTTAAAACTGTTGTTGCTAACATTGTTGTTCGTGTTAACATTGTTGTTGTTCTTAATGTTAAGACTGTTGTTGGTGTAAATATTGTTGCAGGTGTTAGTTTTGTTTTTCGTGTTAACACTGTTGTTGTTGTTAATACTGTTGAAATGTTAAAATTTTTGTTGGAGTTAACTTTCTTGTAGGTGTTAACATTGTTGTTAGTGCTAACTTTGTTGTTGGTGTTAACTTTGTTTTTGGTGTTAACATTGTTGTTGGTGCTAATACTGATGAAATTTAAACATTGTTGCTGGTGTTGACATTGTTACTAGTGTTACCGTTGTTGTAATGTTAACATTGTTGTTGGTGTTAACACTGTTGTAATGTTAACATTGTTGCTGGAGTTAACATTGTTGCTGGAGTTAACATTTTTATTGCAGTTGTTGATGTCAACATTGATGATGGTGTTAACATTGTTGTTTGAGTTACATTGTTGTTGTAACATTGTTGTTAGTGTTAATAATGTTGTATTGTTAACATTGTTGTTGGTGTTAATACTGTTGTAATGCTAACATTGTTGCTGGTGATAACATTGCTAATGGTGTTAACATTGTTGTAGCTGTTAATACTGTTGTTGTTATCAATGTTGTTGTTGACATTGTAGTTGTTAACATTGTTGTTGGTATTAACATTGTTGTAATAACATTGTTGTCATGTTAAGACTGTTGTTGGTGTTAATTTGTTTTTATTGTTGTCATCACTGTTGGTGTTAACATTGTTGTTGGTGTTAATATTGTTGTTGTTGGTAACATTGATGTTGGAGTTAACATTGTTGATGGTGCTAACATTGTTGTTGGTATTAATATTTTTGTTAGTGTTAAATTTGCTGTTGCTGTTTACATTGTTGTTGATGTTAACATTGTTGTTGATGTTAACATTGTTGTTGATGTTAATACTGTTGTAATGTTAACATTGATGTTGGAGTTACCATTGTTGTTAGTGTTAACATTGTTGAAATGTTAACATTGTTGATGGTGTAACACTGTTGTAATGTAAACATTGACGCTGGTGTTAATATTGTTTTTGGTATTAACATTGTTGTTGCTGTTTATACTGTTGTTGTTAACATTGTTGTTCGTGTTAACTTTGTTTTTGGTGTTAATATTGATATTCGTGTTTTTATTGTTATTTGAATTAGCATTGATTGTAGTTTTAACATCTTTGTTGGTGTTAACATTGTTGTTGTTGTTGATATTGTTTGCGTTAATATTGTTGTTACTAACATTGTTGTTGGTGTTAAGTTTGTTGTTGGAATTAACACTTTTATCGAAAACATTGTTGTAATGTTGTTAATGTTACGATTGTTGTTGGTGTTAACATTGTTGTTTGAGTTAGCATTGTAGTTGGTGTAAACATTTTTTTTAGTGTTAACATTGTTGTTGGTGTTAACATTGTTATTAGTGTTAACATTGTTGTTGGTGATAACACTGTTGTAATGTTAACTTTGTTGTTGGTATTAACATTGTTGTTTTTATAAACATTGTTCTTGGTGCTAACATTGTTGAAAGTGTTAACATTGTTAAAATTTTAAATTTGTTGTTGGTATTAACATTGTTGTGGGTAGTAACATTGTTAAAATGTTAAATTTGTTGTTGGTATTAACATTGTTGTGGGTAGTAACATTATTGTTTGTGTTAATATCATTGTTGGTGTTAACATTGTTGTTGGTGTTAACAGTGTTGGTGGTGTTAACATTGTTGAGTGTGTTAACATTGTTGTTGCTGTTAATATTGTGGCTGCTGTTAACATTGTTGTTGCTGTTAATACTATTGTTGTTAAAATTGTTGTTGATGTTAACACTGTTGTCGGTGGTAACATTATTGTTTTTGTTAACATTGTTGTAATGTTAACATTGTTGTTGTTGTTAACACTGTTGTAATGCTAACATTGTTGTTGGTGTTAACATTGTTGTTGGTGTTAACATTGTTGTTGGTGTTAACATTGTTGTTGGTGTTAACATTGTTTTGGTGTTAACCTTATTGTTTGAGTTTACATCGTGTTTGGTGTTAACATTGCTGATACTGTTAACATTGTTGCTTGTGTTAATAACGTTGTTTTTGCTGTTAACGTTGTTGTTGGTGTTAACATTGTTTTTTGGAGGTAACATTGTTGTTGTTAATACTGAAGTTGTTATCATTGTTGTTTGAGTTAACATTGTTGTTAGGGTTAACATTCTTGTTGTTGTTAAGAACATAAGAATAGAGGAACACTGCAGCAGGCCTGTTGGCCCGTACTAGACACGTCCTTCACAATACATCCCACTAACATAATATTTGCCAAACCCAATTTTAATTCTACCCAAGCAATAATTCTATTTACTCATGTGCAAGTCACACTCAATTCCAACCCCTCTCACTCATGTATTTATCCAACCTAAATTTGAAACTACCCAAGGTCCTAGCTTCAATGACCCTACTAGGCAGACTGTTCCACTCATCAACTACCCTATTTCCAAACCAATACTTTCCTATATCCTTTCTAAATCTAAACTTGTCTAATTTGAATCCATTATTGCATGTCCTCTCTTGGAGAGATATCCTCAAGACCTTATTTATATCCCCTTTATTAATACCCATTTTCCACTTATATACTTCGATCATGTCTTCCCTCATATTTCGTCTTACAAATGAATGTAATTTAAGGGTCTTCAACCTTTCTTTATACGGAAGATTTCTAATGCTATGAATTAACTTTGTCATTCGTTGCTGAATGTTTTCTAACGAATTTATATCCATTCTGTAAAATGGAGACCAGAACTGAGCTGCGTAATCTAGGTGAGGCCTTACTAATGATGTATAAAGCTGTAATATAACCGCTGGACTTCTGTTGCTTACACTTCTTGATATAAATCTTAGAAATCTATTTGCCTTATTTCGTATGCTTAGGCATTGCTGACTTGGTTTAAGGTTGCTGCTTACCATAACCCCCAAATCCTTTTCGCATTCTGTACGACTAAGTTCAACATTATTAAGCTGGTAGGTGCTAGGGTTATGAACATTCCCGAGCGTTAGAACTTTGCATTTATCTACATTGAACTGCATCTGCCACTTTTCTGACCACGAATTCAGTTTGTCTAAATCCTTCTGAATTTCCTTGACATCTACGTCTGAATCGATTATCCTACCTATCTTCGTGTCATCAGCGAATTTGCTCATATCACTAGTAATTCTCTCGTCAAGATCATTTATATAAATTATGAACAACAATGAGCCTAAAACCGATCCATGCGGAACGCCACTTGTTACAGATCTCCACTCAGATTTAACCCCATTTATGCACACTCTCTGCTTCCTATTGGTGAGCCATGACTTGATCCATGACAACACTTTTTCCACAATGCCGTGAGCAGCCACTTTCTTTAACAGTCTCTTTATCATGATCAACGGCCTCAAAAGCCTTATTGAAGAAAGTTAATAAATTAGTTAGGCAGGAACGGCCCCTGGTGAATCTATGTTGAGTATCATTAATCAAATTATTCATATCGAGATGGCTTCTTATATTATCAGCTATAATTACTATAATAATTTGCCAACAATTGAGGTTAGGCTTTTTGGGCTGTAATTTGACGGCAACGACTTGTCACCTGCTTTAAAATAGGAATTAAATTAAAAATATTAGTTAAAGGTTCACAGATTTCCATTTTGCATTCCTTAAGAACCCTTGAAAAAAGCTCATCAGGACCCGGCGATTTATTTTGCTTCAATCGGTCTATCTGTTTGATAACCATTTCGCTAGTGACTGTGATATTACATAATTTATCTTATTCGGGGCCCACTAAAAAACCTAATTATTTGGATATTATTAGTGTCTTCCTGAGGGAAAACCGAGAGAAAATAATTATTAAAAATAGAGCACATTTCATTATCTTTGTCAGTAAGATACCCATAGTTATTTTTAAGGGGACTTATCTCTAACTTTTGTTCTATACACCTGGAAATTTTTTTTTTGGTTAGTTTTCGAATCCCTAGCAACTTTAATTTCGTAGTCCCGTTTAGCTTTTCTTATCCCCTTTTTAACGTCCCTCTGAATGTCAATATACTGATTCATAAGACGACCCTCACCTTTGATATGCCTATAAATTCTTTTTTTCTGCATTAGTAGATATTTGAGCCTATTATTCATCCATTTTGGGTCATTTATATTCGCTCTAATTTCTTTATATGGGATAAATGTTCTTTGGACAGCATGTTTTTAGTGTTAACATTGTTGTTGTTAACACTGTTGTAATGTTAACATTGTTTTTTTGTAAACATTGTTCTTGGTGCTAACATTGTTGAAAGTGTTACCATTGTTAAAATGTTAAATTTGTTGTTGGTATTAACATTGTTGTGAATAGTAACATTGTTGTGAATAGTAACATTGTTGTGAATAGTAACATTGTTGTTGGTGTTAACATTATTGTTTGTGTTAATATCATTGCTGGTGTTAACATTCTTGTTGGTGTTAACTTTATTGTTGGTGTTAACATTGTTGTTGGTGTTAACATTATTGTGTGTGTTAATATCATTGCTGGTGTTAACACTATTGTTGGTGTTAACATTGTTTTTGGTGTTAACATTATTGTTTGTCTTATTATCATTGCTGGTGTTAACACTATTGTTGGTGTTAACATTGTTGTTGGTGTTAACATTATTGCTGGTGTTAACATTGTTGATTGTGTTAACATTGTTGTTGTTGTTAATAATGTTGCTGGTGTTAGTGTCGTTGATGGTGTTAATATTATTGTTGGTGTTAATGTTGTTGTTCGAGTTAACATTGTTTTTGCTGTTAATACTGTTGTTGCTACCATTATTGTTGGCATTAACATTGTTGTTGTTGTTAATGCTCTTGTTGTTAACATTATTGTTGTTATTAACATTGTTGTTGGTGTCATTGTTGTTGGCTTTAACATTTTTGTAATGTTGGTGTTAATTAGTTTTTATTGTTTACATCGATGTTGGTGTTAACATTGTTGTTGGTGTTAACATTTTTGTTGCTGTTAATACTGTTGTAGTTACCATTGTTGTTAATGTTAACATTGTTCTTTGAGTTAACTTTGTTGTTGGTGTTAACATTGTTGTTGGTGTTAACACTGTTGTATTGTTAATATTGTTGTTGGTGTTAACATTGTTGCAATGTTAATTTGTTGTTTTTTGTAATCATTATTTTTGGTGCTAACGTTGTTGATGGTGTTAACATTCTTGTAATGTTAAATTTGTTATTAGTGTTAACATTGTTAATGGTTTTAACGTAGTTGTTGGTGTTTCATTGTTGTTGATGTTAATACTGTTGTTGTTAACATTGATGTTGATGTTAACATTGTTGTTGTTGATGTTATCATTGTTGTTGGTGTTAACATTGTTGTTTTGTGGTAACACTGTTGCAATGTTAACATTGTTGTTGGTGCTAACATTGTTGTAAAGTTAACATTGTTGTTTTTGTAAACATTGTTGTTGGTGCTAATATTGATGATGGTGTTAACCTTGTTGTAATGTTTAATTTGTTGTTGGTTTTAACATTGCTGTGTGTGTTAACATTGTTGTTGGAGTTACATTGTTGTAGTGTTAATTTTTTTATGTTAACATTGTTTTAATGTTAAAATTGTTGTAATGTTAACATTGTTGTTGGTCTAAACATTGTTATTGGAGTTAAAACTTGTTAGATGTCGAAGACGTCCAGGGGGTCTTGTAGAAGCGAGAGGTCTTGAAGACAGCTACAGGTCTTGAAGACAGCTAGTGTTCTTGACGAGAGTAAGGGGTCTTGTGGACAGGTACTGTTCTTGAAGAAAGCCATGGGGTCCTGAAGACAGCTAGAAGTATTGAAGAGAGACAAAGGTCTTTCCGACAGCCAGAGGTTTTGAAGACTTCCTGGGGACTTTAAGACAGCCAGCGGTCTTTAAGAAAACAGATGTGTTGAAGACAGTTATGGGTCTTGAAAACACTTAGGGGTCTTGACGACAGCTAGTGGTCTTGAAGACATTTAAATGTCTTGAGTTTAGCTAGAGATCTTGAAGACAGCTAGGATTCTTGACGATAGCAAGGGGTCTTGAAGACAGGGGTCTTGAAAACAAAGGGTTTTGAAAACAACAAGGGTTATGAATACAGCTAAGGGTCTTAAAGACAGATAGGCATCTTGATCACAGCCAGGGGACTTGAAAAAACCTAACGGTCTTGACGACAACCAGAGGTCATCGAGACAGGGATCTTGAAGACAGCCTCGGGTTTTGAAGGCAAGTAGTATGTGTCTTGAAGACAGCTGGGGGTCTTGGAAACAGCTATGGGTCTTGAAGACAGCTTGGGGTCTTGAAGACAGCGAGAGGTCTTGAAGACTACAAGGGATCTTGAAGAAAGACATGGGTATTGAAGACAGCTAGGGCTCTTACAAACAGCCTAAGATCTTGAAGATAACAGGGATCTTCAATGCTACCATACGTCTTGAAGACGGCCAGTGGTGTTGAAAACAACCCAGCGTCTTGAAAATAACTATAACTCTAGAACACAGTTAGAGGTTTTCAAGACAACCAGGGGTTTTCAAGACAGTGAGGTGCTTTGAACACAGCTAGTGGTCTTAAAGATAGTTAGGAGTCTTGAAGACAGCCAGGGGTCTTGAAGGCTGCCAGGGACCTGGAAGACAGCCTCTGCATTTCAAAATAACAAGGGGTCTTTAAGCTAACTGTGGTCTTTAAGACAGCCAAAGGTCTAGAAGACTGCCAGGGGTCTTGAAGACAGCTAGAGGTTTACAAGACAGCCAGGGGTCTTCAAGACAGTGAGGAGTCTTGAAGATAGATTTTGTCTTAAAAACAGTTATGCGTCTTGAAGATAGATAAGGGTCTTGAAGACCGTCAAGATCTTGAATACAGCCTCGGCTTTGGAAAACAATTAGGGGTCTTGAAATTAACAGGGATCTTTAAGACAGGTCTTGAAAAAAAACGAAAGGTTTTGAAGAAAACCAGGGGTCTTGAAAACCACCAAAAATCTTGAAGACAGCCTCGGGTATTGAAAACAACTAGAGGTCTTGAACTTAACAGGGGTCTTGAAGACAATACGGGTCTTGAAGGCAGGTTTATGTCTTGAAAAGAGCCATGGGTCTTGAAGACAGAGAGGGGTCTCGAAGATCCCCTGCTGTCTTATAGACAGCTGGGCGTCTTGAATAATAGCCAGAGGTCATAAAGACTGCCAAGGGACTTGAAGACTGCTAAGGATTTTGAAAACAGAGGTCTTGAAGATAACCAGGGATCTTGAAGACAGTCAGGGGTCTTAAAGAAAGCAATGGGGCCTGGAAGAGAGTTTGGAGTCTTGAGAACAGCCAGGGGCCTTGAAGACAGATAGGGGTCATGAAGATAACCAGGGATCTTGAAGACAGCTAAGGGCCTTGACATAGGTCTTGATGGCAACTAGTCATGAAGACAACCAGTGATCTTGAAAACAGAGAGGTGTCTTCTAGACAACTATGAATTTTTGAGACAGAGAGGGGTCTTGAAGACAGTCAGGAGTCTTCAAGACAGCCAGGGTCTTGAAGATATCCAGGGATCTTGAAGACAGCTAAGGGCCTTGACATAGGTCTTGAAGACAACTAGTTTTGAAGACAACCAGTGATCTTGAACACAGAGAGGTGTCTTCTAGACAACTATGGATTTTTGAGACAGAGAAGGGGTCTTGAAGATAACCAAGGATCTTGAAGACAGCCAGGGGTCTATTGGTAATCTCCCTTATGTAGTCTGGGAGGCAGTTGAACAGTCTAGGGCCCCTGCTGTTCATTGTGGGGATGTTGCACCACCTGCCTAGTCTAGTGCTGTTCATTGTGGGAATGTTGCACCATCTGCACAGTCTTGTGCTGTTCATTGTGGGGATGTTGCACCACCTGCACAGTCTTGTGCTGTTCATTGTGGGGATGTTGCACCACATGTGCAGTTTTCTTCTGTTAATTGTGGGAATGTTGCATCACCTGCACAGTCTTGTGCTGTTCATTGTGGGGATGTTGCACCACCTGCCCAGTCTAGTGTTGTTCATTGTGGGGATGTTGCACCACCTGTGCAGTTTTGTTCTGTTAATTGTGGGAATGTTGCACCACCTGCACAGTCTTGTGCTGTTCATTGTGGGGATATTTCACCACCTGCCCAGTCTAGTGTTGTTCATTGTGGGGATGTTGCACCACCTGCCCAGTGTAGTGTTGTTCATTGTGGGGATGCTGCACCACCTGCTCAGTGTAGTGTTGTTCATTGTGGGGATGTTGCACCACCTGCCCAGTCTAGTGTTGTTCATTGTGGGGATGCTGCACCACCTGCTCAGTGTAGTGTTGTTCATTGTGGGGATGCTGCACCACCTGCCCAGTCTAGTGTTGTTCATTGTGGGGATATTTCACCACCTGCCCAGTGTAGTGTTGTTCATTGTGGGGATGTTGCACCACCTGCCCAGTGTAGTGTTGTTCATTGTGGGGATGTTGCACCACCTGCCCAGTCTAGTGTTGTTCATTGTGGGGATGTTGCACCACCTGCCCAGTCTAGTGTTGTTCATTGTGGGGATATTTCACCACCTGCCCAGTGTAGTGTTGTTCATTGTGGGGATGCTGCACCACCTGCTCAGTGTAGTGTTGTTCATTGTGGGGATGTTGCACCACCTGTGCAGTTTTGTTCTGTTAATTCCCTTTGAGGGTAGGTCACGTACTAGTACGTCATTGTAGCCAGGGTAGGTCACGTACTAGTACGTCATTGTAGCCAGGGTAGGTCACGTACTTGTATGTTGTATGCGTAAATTCTAGTGCCTTCAAATTGAGCAGGAAACAGCTGTGGTAAGTGTGCACAGTAAGAAAAAAAAATATGCACTCCATTGCATTGTGGGAGTGGTAATTCAGTGCGCCTTTGTCACCAAGCCAAGCAGTAGTGTGGGTGGTGTGGAAGGGGAAGGGATCGTGGGTGGTAGGGAAGGGATCGTGGGTTTGTGAAGCAGCATGTCTGGCTGGCTGGCTGGCTGGCTGGCAGGCTTGCTTGCCGGCTGGCTAGTTGGCTTCCTGACTGGCTGGCTGGCTCTGTCTCTGTCTCACAGGTTCACATATATACAATTATACAGTGTAAATTACCTAGGATAACCCAAAAAATCCAGACTGGCAAATAATACTGTCTTCTTTGTATTGGACTGATGAAGCCACTGTGTGGCGAAACGTTTCCTAAATAAAGATACCCAAGTGTTGCATATGTGTCTAATTTAACAAAGATAGACTTAGAGCGTTGAATCTCCACTCTCTGGAGAGACGTAGAATGAGGGGAGATATCATCGAGGTGTACAAGTGGATGATGGGCATAAACAAAGGAGATATTAATAAAATACTGAGGATATCGAACCAAGTAAGGACCAGAAATAACGGATTTAAATTGGATAAATTTAGATTTAGAAAGGACATAGGCAAGTACTGGTTTTCGAACAGAGTTGTAGATGCGTGGAACAATCTTCCGAGTAGGGTGATAGAGGCTAGGACCTTATGTGGCTTTAAAAAGAGATTGGACAAATATATGAGTGGGAGGGGCTGGGTTTGATTGGTGTCGTGAGTACGGGAATAAATTCTTAGGTAGTGGTGGTTTTGATATGGACCTGCCTTGTATGGGTCAGTAGGCCTTCTGCAGTGTTCCTCCATTCTTATGTTCTTATGTTCTTATGTTAGGACTCAGATGTGATGCAGTGACTACTGTGTTGTGTGTAATACATGTTGGTTCAGTAATGGCTCTCTCTGAGACAGAGAGAGATAGAAAGATAGACAAGCAGACAGATAGACAGACAGACAGACAATGTTTATGTGTAAATTGAAAACAAATAAAGCGAAGGCAGTGTACCCTCATCAAATGTCACCACTGTCATTAGTGGAGTGATAAGATAAGATGAGGCTCACCCCTTATCAAATGTCACCACTGTCATTAGTTTAGTGATAAGACTGAGTGACACACGTCTTACACCATACTTCAATTATTATTATTATTATTATTATTATTATTATTATTATTATATTCTCCCCTGTATCCTATGTAATTTACACTATGTATAATTGTATTTATGTGTACCTGTGAGACAGAGACAACCAGCCAGCCGGCCAGCCAGCCAGCCAGCCGTCCAGCCAGCCAGCCGGCCAGCCAGAAGCCAGCCAGCCAGCCAGCCAGCCAGGCAGCCAGCAGTTATTGTGTAGTATACAAGGAATGCATATATCCAAAATATGGCTTATATTGGTCTCACAGGCCATAAAAGTTACTTGAAAAAATAAAATGTTAAAAAATAAAAAAAAAGTAGAAAAAAAAACTATTACCGGGTGACCGGCAGTCGGTGATGTTGCCATAAGCGGTTCAATTTCTGTCAACTTCACGTCTCCATATCTCGGTAAGTATTGATCGCAAAAAATATTGTTTTTAGCCTATAAAACTCAGAAAACAAAACTCTATCACTTCATTAGAAAAAAATAATTTTTTTTTTTCGAATATTTTTCGACCCTGAGAACGAGTTTGGTATAGGGCCTCTCGACCCCTCAAAGGGTTAATTGTGGGAATGTTGCACCACCAGCACATTCTTGTGCTGTTCATTGTGGGAATGTTGCACCACCTGCACATTCTTTTCCTGTTCATTGTGGGAATGTTGCACCACCTGCACATTCTTGTGCTGTTCAGTGTGGGGATGTTGCACCATCTGCATAGTCTTGTGCTGTTCAGTGTGGGGATGTTGCACCACCTGCACAGTCTTGTGCTGTTCAGTGTGGGAATGTTGCACCACCTGCACATTCTTGTGCTGTTCATTGTGGGAATGTTGCACCACCTGCACATTCTTGTGCTGTTCAGTGTGGGGATGTTGCACCACCTGCACATTCTTGTGCTGATCATTGTGGGGATGTTGCACCACCTGCACATTATTTTCCTGTTCATTGTGGGAATGTTGCACCACCTGCACATTCTTGTGCTGTTCAGTGTGGGGATGTTGCACCACCTGCACAGTCTTGTGCTGTTCAGTGTGGGGATGTTGCACCACCTGCATAGTCTTGTGCTGTTCAGTGTGGGGATGTTGCACCACCTGCATAGTCTTGTGCTGTTCAGTGTGAGGATGTTGCACCACCTGCATAGTCTTGTGCTCTCGTAGGCAGTCATTTCTGTGTACATTTGTCACCAGTAGTTGTAGGATCTTCCAGGTGTAAATTATGATGTATCTCTCTGTGGTGAAGCTGAGTCTTCCATATTATACCCATATAAGATCACTTATATTATACCCATGTAAGATTACTTATATTATACCCATGTAAGATCACTTATATTACACCCATGTAAGATTACTTATATATACCCATGTAAGATCACTTATATTATACCCATGTAAGATCACTTATATTATACCAATGTAAGATTACTTATATTATACCCATATAAGATCACTTATATTATACCAATGTAAGATCACTTATATTACACCCATGTAAGATTACTTATATTATACCCATGTAAGATTACTTATATTATACCCATATAAGATCACTTATAATATACCAATGTAAGATCACTTATATTACACCCATGTAAGATTACTTATATTATACCCATGTAAGATCACTTATATTATACCCATGTAATATCACTTATTTTATACCCATGTAAGATCACTTATATTATACCCATGTAAGATTACGTATATTATACCCATTAAAGATCACTTATATTATACCCATGTAAGCTCACTAATATTATACCCATGTAAGATCACTAATATTTATGTAAACAATTATTGTATTGTAGATACATTGTAACATTGTTCTCTACCACTTAGTGTAATATACAGTGTAACATTGTTCACTACCACTAGGTGTAATATACAGTGTAACATTGTTCACCACCACTTAGTGTAATATACAGTGTAACATTGTTCACTACCACTTGGTGTAATATACAGTGTAACATTGTTCACCACCACTTAGTGTAATATACAGTGTAACATTGTTCACTACCACTTGGTGTAATATACAGTGTAACATTGTTCACTACCACTTGGTGTAATATACAGTGTAACATTGTTCACTACCACTTGGTGTAATATACAGTGTAACATTGTTCACCACCACTTGGTGTAATATACAGTGTAACACTGTTCACCACCACTTGGTGTAATATACAGTGTAACATTGTTCACTACCACTTGGTGTAATATACAGTGTAACATTGTTCACCACCACTTGGTGTAATATACAGTGTAACATTGTTCACCACCACTTGGTGTAATATACAGTGTAACATTGTTCACTACCACTTGGTGTAATATACAGTGTAACATTGTTCACCACCACTTGGTGTAATATACAGTGTAACATTGTTCACCACCACTTGGTGTAATATACAGTGTAACATTGTTCACTACCACTTGGTGTAATATACAGTGTAACATTGTTCACCACCACTTGGTGTAATATACAGTGTAACACTGTTCACCACCACTTGGTGTAATATACAGTGTAACATTGTTCACTACCACTTGGTGTAATATACAGTGTAACACTGTTCACTACCACTTGGTAATATACAGTGTAACATTGTTCACTACCACTTTGTGTAACATACAGTTTAACATTGTTCACTACCACTTGGTGTAATATACAGTGTAACATTGTTCACCACCACTTGGTGTAATGTACAGTTTAACATTGTTCACTACCACTTGGTGTAATATACAGTGTAACATTGTTCACCACCACTTGGTGTAATATACAGTGTAACATTGTTCACCACCACTTGGTGTAATGTACAGTGTAACATTGTTCACCACCACTTGGTGTATAATACAGTGTAACATTGTTCACTACCACTAGGTGTAATATACAGTGTAACATTGTTCACTACCACTTGGTGTAATATACAGTGTAACATTGTTCACCACCACTTGGTGTATAATACAGTGTAACATTGTTCACTACCACTTGGTGTATAATACAGTGTAACATTGTTCACTACCACTAGGTGTAATATACAGTGTAACATTGTTCACCACCACTTGGTGTAATATACAGTGTAACATTGTTCACTACCACTAGGTGTAATATACAGTGTAGGTGGTGAGTCAATAAGATTGAGGTGTTCATCAGTGTTTTATCCTGGTACAGGAGTCACCTGGAAGAGTTCACTGGTTGTCTTACTGATGGAGGTGTGAGGCTGTTACTACAGTGTGACCAGCTGAGGCGGCTCCAGCTGGCTGTGGTGAGTGACAACCACCTGGCTGGCAGTCTCCTGCCACAACTACACCACACTGTCACCTCCACACTACAGCAACTTTACCTCAGTGAGTGTTACACTGTTTTCTGTACTCACCTAGTTGTGGTTGCAGGGGTCGAGTCACAGCTTCTGACCCCGCCTCTTCACTGGCCGCTACTCGGTTACTCTCCCCGCTCCATGAGCTTTAACATACCTCTCCATTATGCTATGTATGGATCCTGCCTCCACTACATCACTTCCCAGACTATTCCACTTCCTGACAACTCTGTGACTGAAGAAATACTTCCTAACATCCCTGTGGTTCATCTGAGTCTTCAACTTCCAACTGTGACCCCTTGTTGCTGTGTCCCATCTCTGGAACTTTCTGTCTCTGTCCACCTTGTCGATTCCTCTCAGTATTTTATGTCGTTATTATATCCCCTCTATCTCTCCTGTCCTCCACTGTCGTCAGGTCGATTTCCCGTAACCTCTCCTAGAA
The DNA here is from genome assembly GCA_009830355.1 of Cherax destructor. NCBI lineage: Eukaryota > Metazoa > Arthropoda > Malacostraca > Decapoda > Parastacidae > Cherax > Cherax destructor. Next base: position 17,051 of record WNWK01024476.1, read on the forward strand.
GGACATACCCCTTAGCTCCGGGACTAGTCTTGTTGCAAACCTTTGCACTTTCTCTAGTTTCCTTACATGCTTGGCTAGGTTATAGTTCCTAACTGGTGCTGCATACTCCAATATGGGCCTAAAGTACACGGTGTACAGGGTCCTGAATGACTCCTTATTAAGATGTCAGAAAGCTGTTCTTAGGTTTGCTAATCGCCCGTATGCTGCAGCAGTTATTTGGTTGATGTGCGCCTCAGGAGATGTGCCTGGTGTTATACTCACCCCAAGATCCTTTTCCTTGAGTGAGGTTAGTAGGCTCCTTCCCCCTAGACTGTTCTCCGTCTGTGGTCTTCTTTGCCCTTCCCCAATCTTCTACTGTGTGTGATGGTGCTAGTTGTGTACTGTTAGTTACCATTTTGTCCTAGGCACATGTCGATTAGACACTAGGCCTGTTGTATGTATGTATGTATGTGTGTATGTGTGTGTGTGTAACGAAACACTTCGAAATGTTTCGGCCCCGCCGGGAATTGAACCCGGGCCCTCCGTGCGTGAAGCAAGAGCGCTAGCCACCATGCCAACGGGGCGTGTGTCTTACTATGTGTGATGGTGCTAGTTGTGTACTGTCTTACTGTGTGTGATGGTGCTAGTTGTGTACTGTCTTACTGTGTGTGATGGTGCTAGTTGTGTACTGTGTCTTACTGTGTGTGATGGTGCTAGTTGTGTACTGTGTCTTACTGTGTGTGATGGTGCTAGTTGTGTACTGTCTTACTGTGTATGATGGTGCTAGTTGTGTACTGTGTTTTACTGTGTGTGATGGTGCTAGTTGTGTACTGTGTCTTACTGTATGTGATGGTGCTAGTTGTGTACTGTCTTACTGTGTATGATGGTGCTAGTTGTGTACTGTGTCTTACTGTGTGTGATGGTGCTAGTTGTGTACTGTCTTACTGTGTGTGATGGTGCTAGTTGTGTACTGTCTTACTGTGTGTGATGGTGCTAGTTGTGTACTGTGTCTTACTGTGTGTGATGGTGCTAGTTGTGTACTGTCTTACTGTGTGTGATGGTGCTAGTTGTGTACTGTGTCTTACTGTGTGTGATGGTGCTAGTTGTGTACTGTGTCTTACTGTGTGTGATGGTGCTAGTTGTGTACTGTGTCTTACTGTGTGTGATGGTGCTAGTTGCTGTGTCTTACGTGGTGATGGTGCTAGTTGTACTGTCTTTGTGTGATGATGCTAGTTGTGTACTGTGTCTTACTGTGTGTGATGGTGCTAGTTGTGTACTGTGTCTTACTGTGTGTGATGGTGCTAGTTGTGTACTGTGTCTTACTGTGTGTGATGGTGCTAGTTGTGTACTGTGTCTTACTGTGTGTGATGGTGCTAGTTGTGTACTGTGTCTTACTGTGTGTGATGGTGCTAGTTGTGTACTGTGTCTTACTGTGTGTGATGGTGCTAGTTGTGTACTGTGTCTTACTGTGTGATGGTGCTAGTTGTGTACTGTCTTACTGTGTGTGATGGTGCTAGTTGTGTACTGTGTCTTACTGTGTGTGATGGTGCTAGTTGTGTACTGTGTCTTACTGTGTGTGATGGTGCTAGTTGTGTACTGTGTCTTACTGTGTGTGATGGTGCTAGTTGTGTACTGTGTCTTACTGTGTGTGATGGTGCTAGTTGTGTACTGTGTCTTACTGTGTGTGATGGTGCTAGTTGTGTACTGTCTTACTGTGTGTGATGGTGCTAGTTGTGTACTGTGTCTTACTGTGTGTGATGGTGCTAGTTGTGTACTGTCTTACTGTGTGTGATGGTGCTAGTTGTGTACTGTGTCTTACTGTGTGATGGTGCTAGTTGTGTACTGTGTCTTACTGTGTGTGATGGTGCTAGTTGTGTACTGTGTCTTACTGTGTGTGATGGTGCTAGTTGTGTACTGTGTCTTACTGTGTGTGATGGTGCTAGTTGTGTACTGTGTCTTACTGTGTGTGATGGTGCTAGTTGTGTACTGTGTCTTACTGTGTGTGATGGTGCTAGTTGTGTACTGTGTCTTACTGTGTGTGATGGTGCTAGTTGTGTACTGTGTCTTACTGTGTGTGATGGTGCTAGTTGTGTACTGTGTCTTACTGTGTGTGATGGTGCTAGTTGTGTACTGTGTCTTACTGTGTGTGATGGTGCTAGTTGTGTACTGTGTCTTACTGTGTGTGATGGTGCTAGTTGTGTACTGTGTCTTACTGTGTGTGATGGTGCTAGTTGTGTACTGTGTCTTACTGTGTGTGATGGTGCTAGTTTGTACTGCTACTATGTGCTAGTTGTGTACGTCTAGCTCTATTCTGGTCTCCCTAGTTGTGGTTGCAGTCGATATGCTCCTGGCCCCGTCTCTTCACTGTGCTACTAGGTTCTCTCCTGCCCATGAGCTTTATCAAACCTCATCTTAAAACTATGTATGGTTCCTGCCTCTACTACGTCACTTTCTAGGCTATTCCACTTCCTGACAACTCTATGACTGAAGAAATACTTCCTAATATCCCTTTGACTCATAGGAGTCTTCAACTTCCAACTGTGACCCCTTGTTTCTGTGTCCCTTCTCTGGAACATCTTGTCTCTGTCCACCTTATCTATTCCTCGCAGTATTATATATGTCGTTATCATGTCTCCCCTAACCCTCCTGTCCTCTAGTGTTGTCAGGCCGATTTCCCTTAACCTTTCTTCGTAGGACAATCCCCTTAGTTCTGGGACTAGTCTTGTTGCAAACCTTTGCACTTTCTCTAATTTCCCGACGTGCTTGACCAGGTGTGGGTTCCAAACTGGTGCTGCATACTCCAGTATGGGCCTGACGTATATGGTGTACAGTCTTGAACGATTCCTTAGTGAGGTATTGGAACGCTATTCTTAGGTTTGCCAGCCGCCCGTATGCTGCAGCAGTTATCTGATTGATGTGTGCCTCAGGAGATGTGCTCGGTATTATACTCACCCCAAGATCTTTTTCCTTGAGTGAGGTTCGTAATCTTTGGCCACCTAGATTATGCTCTGTCTGCGGTCTTCTTTGCCCTTCCCCGATCTTCATGACTTTACATTTGGTAGGGTTAAATTCAAGGAGCCATTTACTGGACCAGGCTTGTAGCCTGTCTAGGTCTCTTTGTAGTCCTGCCTGATCCTCAACTGATTTAATTCTTCTCATTAACTTCACATCATCTGCAAACAGGGACACTTCTGAGTCTATCCCTTCCGTTATATCATTCACATATACCAAAAACAGTACAGGTCCTAGGACTGACCCTTGTGGAACCCCACTCGTCACAGGTGCCCACTCTGACACCTCGTCACGTACCATGACTCGTTGTTGCTTCCCTGTCAGATATTCTCTGATCCATTGCAGTGCTTTTCCAGTTACGTGTGCCTGATCCTCTAGCTTTTGCATTAACCTCTTGTGAGGAACTGTGTCGAACGCCTTCTTGCAGTCCAAAAAAATGCAGTCTATCCACCCCTCTCTCTCGTGTCTTACTTCTGTTACCTTGTCATAAAACTCCAGTAGGTTTGTGACACAGGATTTTCCTTCTCTGAAACCGTGCTGGTTGTCGTTTATAAGCTTGTGTCTTTCTAGGTGCTCCACCACTCTCTTCCTGATGATCTTCTCCATGACTTTGCATACTATACACGTCAGTGACACAGGTCTGTAGTTTAATGCCTCGTGTCTGTCTCCTTTCTTAAAAATTGGGACTACATTTGCCATCTTCCACGCCTCAGGTAGTGTGTGTGTGTGTGTGTGTGTGTGTGTGGTTGTGTGAAAATTAGTGGTGAAATTGTGTGTTATGGTGTATGGGTGTGTATGTGGAGTTTGCGAGTGACACGTCGTCTGCAGTGCTCCTCTACCTGGCGTAACTTGATTCACGTTTGATCTACCAGTTAATGTATTCTATACTGTGTGTGTGATCTATGTGTGTGTGTGTGTGTGTGTGTGTGTGTGTGGAACTATATGTGTGTGGGTTTATTAAGTGTGTGAAAAGTAGTAGTGAAATTGTGGGTTATGGTGTATGAGTGTGTATGTGGGGTCTGCGATGTCGTCTACAGTGCTCCTCTACCTGGCCTGACCTGACTTACACCTGATATACCAGTTAATGTATTCTATGCTTCACCTGTCTGCTCGCCCTTTTCTACTAGAAATTACCAATTGCTATTCGTTACTTGGTATCCTATTCCTTATCGTACTATGAGAGTTGACCGTTCACAAACAGCTTGGCAGTTAGGTAATTGGAATTTACACCCGACTCCCCGAAAACCACGCATAGGTGAGATGTACTTGTGATGCAGCCTGTAGCAGCCTGTAGTATCCTGTAGATTGTCCAAGTCGATGAGGTGTTCTGGCGTATATCCCCTTTCGTTTCTTGTTGATATATAATATAACCTATTCACTGTATTTCTTTCACTTGTCACATATTAATTTAACTTTAATACCTTTGGAGACACATGTGGCAACGTCGCCTGGAGCACACTAGGCCTTCCCAGTCTGACCCCGCCACCAGATATCAATTTGAACTTCACGTATAAAATTGTGGCTCTCCCCGCACTTATGTGGCTCAGGGCAACTCGTAAATCACTTCAAGGGTTGTTCACTACCCTGACACACTTGATGACCCCTGCAGTATCCTTGGGTAGCCCTCAAAAACACTTAAATTCGCAGAGCACTAAAAGATGTGACCCGCGCACGAGGTGTCCCTACTGTGTGTCTTACTGTGTGTGATGGTGCTAGTTGTGTACTGTGTCTTACTGTGTGTGATGGTGCTAGTTTTGTACTGTGTCTTACTGTGTGTGATGGAGTGAGTTATAAAGTGTGTGCACAACAACAACACTGTGCACCATGAGAATACTGTCTACACTGACAAAAATGCCAACCATGACAACACTTTTCACCCTGACAACACCGTCCTTCCTGGCAACACCATCCTCCCTGACAACTCTGCCCACCATGACAATACTGTCCGCCTTGAAAACATTCTCGACACTGACAACACTGTCGACCCTGACAACACTGTCGACCCTGACAACACTGTTATTCCTGACAACACTGTTCACGATGACAATACTGTCCTCCCTGACAACAGTTTTCCTTGACAACACTGGCCTGTCTGACAACACTGCTGACCATGTCAACACTGTACACCATGAAAACTCTGTCCTCTCTGACAACACTGTTGACCCTGACAACACTGTCCACCTTGACAACAATATCCATCCAGACAACACTATCCACAATTGCAACACTGTCCACCGTGACAACACTGTGAACCTTGACAACACTGAACACACTGACAACACTGTCCAGACTGACAACACTGAACACACTGACAAAACTGTCCAGACTGACAACACTGTCCACCCTGATAACACTTTCCATTTTGACAATACTGTTTTTCCTGAAAAAGCTGTCCACCCTGACAACACTGCCCACACTCAGAGCAGTATCCACCTTGACAACACTGTGCATCCTGACAACACTGTGCACCCTGACAACACTGTGCATCATGACAAAACTGTACACCCTGATAACAATATCCACGCTGACAACACTGTCCTCACTGACAACACTGACATCCCTTACAACACTGTTCACCCTGACAACACTGTCCACCCTGACAACACTATCCAAACAGACAACAGTGTCCTCACTGACAACACTGCCCACCCGGACAACAATATCCACCCTGACAACACTATCCAAACAGACAACAGTGTCCTCACCGACAACACTGTTCATCCGGACAATAATATCCACACTGACAACAATATTCTCCTTGACAACACTCTCCTCCTTGACAACACTGTCCACGCTGACAACACAGTCCACCCTGACAACAATGTCCTTCCTGCCAACACTGTCCACCCTGACAACATTATCCACCCTGACAACACTGTCCTCCCTGACAACACTGTCCATCCTTACAACACTGTGCATCCTGACAACAATGTCCTTCCTGCCAACACTGTCCACACTTTCCACCCTGACAGCACTGTCCACCTTGACAACACTGTCTACCCTGAAAATACTGTCCACAATGACGACGCTGCCACCCTGACAACACTCTCCACCCTGACAACACTGTTGACTATGCCAACACTGACCACCCTAACAACACTGTCCTCCCTGACAACACAGTCCACAATGCCAGCACTTTCCACACTGTAAACCCTGGCAACTCTGGCCAACCTGACACCTTGTCCTCCCTGACAACACTGTCCACCCTAACAACACTGTCTACCCTGACAGCACTGTCCACTAGACAGCACTATCCTCCCTGGCAAAACTGTTGACCCTGACAACACTCTACACACTGAGAACATTGTCCAACCTGACAACACTGTCCACCATGACAACACTATCCACATTGAGAACACTGTCTACCCTGACAAAACTGTCCACCCTCCCAACAATATCTTCCCTGGTAACACTGTCTTCCCTTCCAACACAGTACATTCTCACAAAACTGTTTACGCTGACAACACTGTCCTTCCAGACAACTATGTACACTCTGACAGCAATGTCCACCCTGACAATACTTTCCTCCCTGACAACACTATCCACCCTGGCAACACTGTCTTCCCTGACAACACTGTCGACACACACAACACTGTCCACCCTGACAACACTGTCCTCCCTGACAACACTGTCCACCCTGACACACTGTCCTCCCCGACAACACTGTCCACCCTGACAACACTGTCCTAATTGTCAACACTGTCCACACTGACAACACTGTCCACTCTAACAACCCTATCCACACTGACAACACTGGTATTCCTGACAACACTGTCTACACTGAAAACACTGTCCACACTGTCCACCCTGACAACACAATCCATTGTCAACAGTATTCATACTGACAACACTGTCCACCCTAGCAACACTGTTCACTCTGACAACGCAGTTGATCCTGATATCATTGTGGACCTGACAACACTGAAACACTGTCCACTCTGACAACACTGTTCACTCTGACAACACAGTTGACCATGACATCATTGTGGGCCCTGACAACACTGTCGAACCTGAAAACACTGTCGACCCTGACAACACTGAAACACTGTCCACCGTGACAACATTGTCGACCCTGACAACACTGTCCACAACGAAAACACTATCCACACTGACAACTTTGTCCACTGACAACACTTTCCTCCCTGCAACACAGTCCACCCTGACAACACTGTCCTCCTTGACAACACTGTCCACCTTGACAACATTAATGTTGTGATGATAAACATGCTAGTGATGGTGACAGTATGGAGTATCACTACAGTAGTGATGGTGACAGTATGGTGTACCACTACAGTGGTGATGGTGACAGTATGGTGTATCACTACAGTGGTGATTGTAACAGTATGGTGTATCACGAAAGTGGTGATGGTGACAGTATGGTGTATCACTACAGTTTTTATGGAAATGGGGCAAGCTAAACCAAATAATAATAATGGACTGTAGATGGTACATGAATGACAGTTCTCGCCTTTGCAGCCATCAAAGACGTGTCTTGAGTTGTCCTTCCCACTCCCTAGGGCTGTAGATGACAAGAAGGTGTAAGTATAATTACCCCGAAGGGGTGTTCAGCATATCTCAGAAAATGAATGCTGATGCCACTTACGTGTTTGGGCACAAAAGCCCACACCTCACTGCCGTCTATAGGACAGTTTCAAACCCCTTGTGACTACAAGAACTGCACAGATCCCCTGTATAACAAGTTGGTTTGAAACCTACCTTGCCCTTGTAGCATGAGCTTTGGTGTTGAATGCACCATGTACGACAGATATAGGTGACTAGATAGAAGCTGAAGTGTCCTTAAGAATGTCCACGTCTTCCACTCAGTTTGGAAATTCGCAACACTCGCACTGGTACAGTACATTCCACAAGGTTTGTCTTTCGTGGCAATGTCACTGTTATAGCTCCTTTGTTAAGGTCAATGCATGTGCAACACGCTCCTCGTACCCTGTTTTATTGCAATCAAACCTATTACACCTCTCGCCGCCCTCACTTGCCCTGGGCGTCTCCTGACACAAAAGATAAGATGATTCCAGCAGTTTTCACTTCCTTGCCAAACTTTAACAGGAAGCAATGCAGGATGCTTGATTTCTTGTTGTCTGGGCATAGACGTCAGTGAATAATAACAGTACTTGTAATAAAGTGGGTGCAGGATTTTCTTAATTGTCCTGCTACATTAAGAGATAAATTGTCTCTCATTAACCCACGATAGTTGGAACACTGGTCTCTTGCAAGGAAGTGACATGACTATGACACATGCTGCTCATCTGCTTCTAATTAAAGAATTGATGTGGAAGCAAGCAAGACGCCATTGCCCTTTCTGAGAGGGTCGTCCCTCAGGGCTGAAAGGGCAGAAAAGGGATGGAAGGGGCTGATACCCCCTCCTGGAGAAAATTTCTCCACAACAATAGTGGATGGTGACATTATGGTGTATCACTTCAGTAGTGATGGTGACAGTATGGTGTATCATTAAAGTAGAGATGGTGACAGTATAGTGTATCACGACAGTGGTGATGGTGACAGTATGGTGTATCATTAAAGTAGTGATGGTGACAGTATGGTGTATCACTATAGTGGTGATAGTGACAGTATGGTTTATTACTACAGTGGTGATAGTGACAGTATAGTGTACCACTACAGTGGTGATGGTGACAGTATAATGTATCACTACAGTAGTGATGGTGACAGAATGGTGTATCACAACAGTGGTGATGGTGACAGTATGGAATAACACTACATAAGTGATGGTGACAATATGGTTTATTTCTACAGTAGTGATTGTGACATAATTTTGTATCACTACAGTGGTGATGATGAAAGTATGGTGTATCCCTACAGTAGTAATGGTAACAGTATGGTGAATCACTACAGTGGTGATGGTGGCAGTATGGTATATCACTCCAGTCGTGATAGTGACAGTATAATGTATCACTCCAGTAATGATAGTGACAGTATAATGTATCCCTACAATAGTAATGGTGACAGTATGGTGTATCACTACAGTAGTGATGGCGACAGTATGGTGTATCACTACAGTGGTGATAGTGACAGTATAGTGTATCACTACAGTCATGATGGTGACAGTATGGTATATCACTCCAGTAGTGATGGTGACAGTATGCTGTATCACTCCAGTAGTGATGGTGACAGTATGGTGTATCACTACAGTGGTGATGGTGACAGTATGGTGTATCACTACAGTCATGATAGTGACAGTATGGTGTATCACTCCAGTAGTGATGGTGACAGTATGGTGTATCACTACAGTAGTAATGGTGACAGTATTGTGTATCAATACAGTAGTTATGGTGACAGAATGGTGTATCACTACAGTAGTGATGGTGACAGTATGTTGTATCACTACAGTGGTGATGGTGACAGTATAGTGTATCACTACAGTCATGATGCTGACAATATGGTACATCACTTCAGTAGTGATGGTGACAGTATGGTGTATTACTCCAGTAGTGATGGTGACAGTATGGTGTATCACTACAGTCGTGATGGTAACATTATAGTGTATCACTACAGTAGTAATGGTGACATTATGGTGTATCACTACAGTAGTAATAATGACTGTGGTTAAATTACATTTGTAAAACATCAACAATTTGTACAGGAACACAGGAAATACTGTGCTTATCTTCGTTGCTGGGTCAGCATTCTGCAGCTGCAACCAGAAAGCTCTTCCGATGTGACCCAGTGTGTTCTACCACCACTTAGCTGTAGGGTACAAGTAAGCATAAAGTGAGTATGTGAATAATTGCCCCTGAGGAGCATATGGCAATATACATTCAGTAACTGAATACTGAACAATGCTAGGTACTCACTTTGTTGGGCTAAAAAGCCTGCTCATTACGGGTTATTATGGTACCGCTAAATAAGACATGAACTAGCTACCTGCTGCGCAACCGACCTAACCAGTCTCATAGTTATTTAGACTTACCTGGGTATTTGTAGCTGACCTATATTCCCTTGCTTATGTCAGGGAGGTAATCCGGTAATGATGTCTTGATTGAAGAATAAGTGTCTTACGGTGCACGGTTAGTCTATGAAAATAGTTCTCAATACACACGGTACTCTTAATTGTCCTTCAATCATTTAAATTCACAGTAATGTCACTACAGGAAGCTGCACACACTATTTAATTTGTGTAGATGGAGATTGTCAGTATGATTGAGGATGCATTGTTCATTCCATTGTTTAGGTCAATGCATGTGCTCGTAACACTCTTCTCAGTCCGTAGTTCATAGCAATCTGACCCGCGTTGCCCTCCGCCGCCTTGGTGAGGCCCTATATCGCTGACCTAAGCACCATTTCCCTACTTGCTTAACACTGCAACAGTTTGCAATACAAATGCTTGATTTCTTGAAATATCTCGATCACTGAGAGTTCATGATTGTCCCACATGCGAATAAAGTGAAACAGGAGTTTTCTGTACTTTCCCTGCTACGGCAAAGGAGTCATTTTCCTCAATTGTCTTTCACTCGTATACGCTACCATTACTCACAAGAGGCATTGCATACATGACCAAGAGACGTTGCATATGTGACCAAGAGACGTTTCATACGTGACCAAGGGACGTTGCATACATAACCAAGAGACATTGCATACGTGACCAAGAGACGTTGCATATGTGACCTCTGTGACATTACAGAGTACAAACATGTGGTAAATATTAAACTGTTGATCAGGAAGCTAGCAAGACACTATATGTTAGGGAAATGGACATCCTAAGATATGGACTGTAATTAAGCTACTTAGCTTATTGATGCATCCACGACTTGCAGCCTTCCCCGATGTCATTATAGCTGATGCATACGGTCTCATCCCCTTGGGCTGTTAAGAGAGTAAATATGTGTGAGTTATATATTATTGCCCCAAAGGAGAGTATGCCCATATCGTCAGTCATTGAATGGACTGAACGGCGGTTTACTAACGGGGTTTGGGCGGATCGCCCGTGTGTCACCGGGTGAATGATAAATCTGCCTAGATTATGAACATGTTCCCAACTGCGCAGCTTTATGAACATATACATGTCTGAGAAGACTTACCTGGGTATTTGTATCGGACCCTTAATTCACACCCGGAGAACGCTGTCTTGATTTGTAGAACGTCGCTGATGAGTCACCGTATCGATGATACAATCGCGATTGTCTATCTATGTTTGTCTTTTAGCAGTATTAAGAAGCTGCGCACACAGAGTTCTTATCCGATTTCCCAATGTTAGTGAAGATTGAATTGGAGAACGGATGCGCACAATAAAAGTTCCGTTGTCAGGTCAAATCACCGTGCCATAAGCCCCATTCCCTGGTCACTGGTTAGTTAAATCTGAGCCCTCCTGCACCCCTGACAGCGACCCTCTCCTTGTTTTGCTGACCTAAGCACAAATTCCCACTTGCTAAATGCTGCAACAATTTGCAGTTCAAATGCTGGTGTTCTCTAAATATTTCGATCACTGATAGTTTATGATTATAATGTCAAGTGTAGAAACTGATAGAGCAGTTTTCTTTAACTTTCCTGCTATGGCAAAGAGTCCCATTTATATCAAATGTCTATTACTCATTAATTCAACTTTCTTGCAACGTGTCAGCCATCACGTGACTTCTGGCTTCCTGGGTCCATTCATCTGTTATGCATTAAACTGTTGACCAGGAAGCCAGATGCTGTCTGGCCCTTTTCTAAGGGCCGGGCCCCTAAGGGCAGAAAGGGCTGATACCCCCCTCCTCTCTTGGAGAATTTTCTCCACACTGGGGGGCAGCGAAGGTTCACTGTAAGTGAACTACTCATCGCTTAACATTAATTTGATTTTCTCACTCTCCATCACTGCTGCTTGTCTTTTCTGAACAGCTGCAGTATGTGTGGTTTCTGGAGAATCACTAATTTTACTTTTGTTTTCAACACTGTGTAATTCTAACAGCACTAATTTATCTATTGTCCTCTTATTCACTACACCTTTGCTCAAAACATCAACTGTCCTGATGATTCCATTTGCATCAGGATATATGGTCACAATTTTTTAAGAGGCCATTGGACCTTGGACCATCATTGTTAATAATCACTATGTCACCAGGTCTTAAGGACTTATAATTTTCTGGAACACCAGCTCCATAGAAGTGTTCTCTCAATGAGGTGAGATAGTCTTCTCGCCAAATTTTCTCCCAGCGTTCAATCACTTTATTAAGGTGTTTGAATTTACGTCTGAGTTGCTCAGGTTCGAAATGAGTAGGATCCTCTATGATTTCTTTATCATTCATGGGAGGAACAGGTTCGAACCTTCTGCCATGTAGTAAATGAGTCAGGAAAAATTCTGAAACCACTCCACTACGTGTTGTATACAATTGCAGCGCACGTGCAAATAAAGATGTAGCAAGCCTTAATGACTGTCTGATGACCGGACACTCACTAACTGAGAAGCTTGGAGACGTGCTTATGAAATTTCACACAAATCCATATGCCTACACGGCTGATATTTCCAAAGCTTTCTTAAGAGTAGGACTACAAGAAATAGATAGAGATTATACTCGATTCTTGTAGCCAGAAAATCCACATGATCCTCAAAGTCCTGTGAAAACTTATCGTTTCAAGTCAGTATTATTTGGTGCAACATCCTCTCCATTCATACTAGAAGCTACTCTTAATACACATTTGAAGA
>WNWK01024477.1:0-29693 GCA_009830355.1 Cherax destructor
AAAACCTCTTTCTCCCTCCCTCCAACCTTTCCTAGGCCGACCCTTACCCGCCTTCCCTCCACTACAGATTTATACACTCTCGAGTCATTCTGTTTTGTTCCATTCTCTCTACATGTCCGAACCACCTCAACAACCCTCCTCAGCCCTCTGGATAATAGTTTTGGTAATCCCGCACCTCCTCCTAATTTCCAAACTCGAATTCTCTGCATTATATTCACACCACACATTGACCTCAGACATGACATCTCCACTGCCTCCAGCCTTCTCCTCGTTGGACATTCATCACCCATGCTTCACACCCATATAAGAGTGTTGGTATAACTATACTCTCATACATTCCCCTCTTAACTTCCATGGACAAAGTTCTTTGTCTCCACAGACTCAGTGCACCACTCACCCTTTTCCCCTCATCAATTCTATGATTCACCTCATCCTTCATAGATCCATCTGCTGACATGTCCACTCCTAAATATCTGAATACATTCACCTCCTCCATACTCTCTCCCTCCAATCTGATATCCAATCTTTCGTCACCTAATCTTTTTGTTATCCTCATCACCTTACTCTTTCCTATATTCACTTTCAATTTTCTTCTTTTACATACCTTACCAAATTCATCCACCAACCTCTGCAACTTCTCTTCAGAATCTCCCAAAAGCACAGTGTCATCAGCAAAAAGCAACTGTGACAACTCCCACTTTGTATTTGATTCTTTGTCTTTTAACCCCACACCTCTTGCCAAGACCCTCGCATTCACTTCTCTTACAACCCCATCTATAAATATATTGAACAACCACAGTGACATTACACATCCCTGTCTAAGGCCTACTTTTACCGAGAAATAATCTCTCTCTCTCCTACACACTCTAACCTGAGCCTCACTATTCTCATAAAAGCTCTTCACTGCTTTCAGTAACTTACCTCCTATTCCATACACCTGCAATATCTGCCACATTGCCCCCCTATCCACCCTATCATACGCCTAGAAATAAATATGATGCAGGTTGTTCTAATAAAACTACTATACCTTGTTACTGTTGATTATATTAAGAAGATGGAGCATGATGGGGCCATCCACTCGACTACCAACCACAGCTGGGGAAGCTAAGGTAGAAATTTGGCCAAGGCATAACACCAAGCCTGCCCGAACCCAAGAAGTCTCATCAGTTCGGGTATCTTGCTGCTGAGAAAAGAGGTAACTTAAATAGCCTGGCAGAAAATAAAAAGGTCATGAAAACTGAATGATGAAAAGTGAGACACCACTGTATCCAAAAAATTAAACACTGGTAAGAGACATTACCTGACTGAGGTCAAAATATACAGCTTGCTGTTTACCTGTTATAGTTTTTTTTAGTTCAAATAGTTTTTCACCTTACAAAGAAAATAATATATTTTTGTAATGGTGCATAACATTCTGATAAACAACTTTAAAGAAATTGAGGAAACCAGCTGAAAGTAAATATTTCTTCATGGAGAGTGATAATGTAATAAGAGTGGGAAATTATCAAAGAAAGTATTTGAATGAAAAAAAGAATCACATGGATGAATTTATATATTGTAAAAATACAAGGATATGGATCTGTGGCCTTACCTCTTATCAGCAGTAAACTCTACACCAGAAACACAAAGATTGAGCAAGTATTGTGACAGATGTTATGAAATTTAGTGTATACAAATGCGGATGATAAGAAAGAGATGATTGCCGATGTTATGAATGAAAAGAAGTTGGATGTCCTGGCCCTAAGCGAAACAAAGCTGAAGGGGGTAGGCGAGTTTCAGTGGGGAGAAATAAATGGGATTAAGTCAGGAGTATCTGAGAGAGTTAGAGCTAAGGAAGGGTAGCAATAATGTTGAAGGATCAGTTATGGAAGGAAAAGAGGGAATATAAATGTGTAAATTCAAGGATTATGTGGATTAAAATAAGGGTCGGATGCGAAAAGTGGGTCATAATAAGCGTGTATGCACCTGGAGAAGAGAGGAGTGTAGAGGAGAGAGAGAGATTTTGGGAGATGTTAGCGAATGTATAGGAACTTTTGAACCAAATGAGAGAGTAATTGTGGTAGGGGACCTAAATGCTAAAGTGGGAGAAACATGCAGAGAGGTGTAGTAGGTAAGTTTGGGGTGCCAGGTGTAAATGATAATGGGAGCCCTTTGATTGAACTTTGTATAGAAAGGGGTTTAGTTATAGGTAATACATATTTTAAGAAAAGAGGATAAATAAGTATACAAGATATGATGTAGGCGTAATGACAGTAGTTTGTTGGACTATGTATTGGTAGATAAAAGACTGTTGAGTAGACTTCAGGATGTACATGTTTATAGAGGGGCTACAGATATATCAGATCACTTTTTAGTTATAGCTACAGTGGGAGTAAAAGGTAGATGGGATACAAGGAAAATAGAATCAGTAAGTAAAGAGAGGTGAAGGTTTATAAACTAAAGAGGAGGCAGTTAGGGTAAGATATAAACAACTATTGGAGGATAGATGGGTTAGTGAGAGTGTAGGCAATGGGGTCGAAAATGTATGGGGTAGATTTAAAAATGTAGTGTTAGAGTGTTCAGCAGAAGTTTGTGGTTACAGGCGAGTGGGTGCAGGAGGGAAGAGGAGCGATTGGTGGAATGATGATGTAAAGAGAGTAGTAAGGGAGAAAAGTTAGCATATGAGGTTTTTACAAAGTAGAAGTGATGCAAGGAGGGAAGAGTATATGGAGAGAAAAAAGAGGTTAAAGAGTGGTGAAGCAATGTAAAAGAGAGCAGATGAGAGAGTGGGTGAGATGTTATCAGCAAATTTTGTTGAAAATAAGAAAAAGTTTTGGAATGAGATTAATAAGTTGAGGAAGCCTAGAGAACAAATGGATTTGACAGTTAAAAATAGGAGAGGAGAGTTATTAAATGGAGAGTTAGAGGTATCGGGAAGATGGAGAGAATATTTTGAGGATTTGTTAAATGTTGATGAAGACAGGGAAGCTGTGATTTCGTGTGTAGGGCAAGGAGGAATAACATCTTGTAGGAGTGTGGAAGAGCCAGTTGTGGGTGTAGGGAAGTTCGTGAGGCAGTGGGTAGAATGAAAGGGGTAAGGCAGCTGGGATTGATGGGATAAAGATAGAAATGTTAAAAGCAGGTGGGGATATAATTTTGGAGTGGTTGGTGCTATTATTTAATAAATGTATGGAAGAGGGTAAGGTACCTAGGGATTGGAGAGGCGTGTATTGTTCCTTTGTATAAAGGCAAAGGGGACAAAGAGAGTGCAAAAATTATAGGGAATAAGTCTGTTAGTGTACCTGGTAAAGTGTATGGTAGAGTTATTATTGAAAGAATTAAGAGTAAAACAGAAAGCAGGATAGCAGATGAACAAGGGGCTTTAGGAAAGGTAGGGGTGTGTAGACCAAGTGTTTACAGTGAAACATATAGGTGAACAGTATTTGGATAAGGGTAAAGATGTTTTTGTGGCATTTATGGATTTGGAAAAGGCGTATGATAGGGTAGATAGGGGGCAATGTGGCAGATGTTGCAGGTGTATGGAATAGGAGGAAGGTTACTGAAAGCAGTGAAGAGTTTTTATGAGGATAGTGAGGCTCAGGTTAGAGTGTGTAGGAGGGAAGGGGACTATTTCCCAGTAAAAGTGGGCCTTAGACAAGGATGTGTGATGTCACCGTGGTTGTTCAATATATTTATAGATGGGGTTGTAAGAGAAGTGAATGCGAGGGTCTTGGCAAGAGGTGTTGGGCTAAAAGATAAAGAAGCAAATACAAAGTGGGAGTTGTCACAGTTGCTTTTTGCTGATGACACTGTGCTTTTGGGAGATTCTGAAGAGAAGCTGCAGAGGTTGGTGGATGAATTTGGTAGGGTGTGTAAAAGAAGAAAATTGAAAGTGAATATAGGAAAGAGTAAGGTGATGAGGATAACAAAAAGAATAGGTGACGAAAGATTGGATATCAGATTGGAGGAGAGAGTATGGAGGAGGTGAATGTATTCAGATATTTGGGAGTGGATATGTCGGCGGATGGGTCTATGAAGGATGAGGTGAATCATAGAATTGATGAGGAAAAGGTGAGTGGAGCACTTGGAGTCTGTGGAGACAAAGAACCTTGTCCATGGAAGTAAAGAGGGGAATGTATGAGAGTATAGTTATACCAACGCTCTTATATGGGTGTGAAGCATGGGTGATGAATGTTGCAACGAGGAGAAGGCTGAGGCAGTGGAGATGTCATGTCTGAGGTCAATGTGTGGTGTGAATATTATGCAGAGAATTCGGAGTTTGAAATTAGGAGGAGGTGCGGGATTCCAAAACGATTGTTCAGAGAGCTGAGGAGGGGTTGTTGAGGTGGTTTGGACATGTAGAGAGAATGGAACGAGACAGAGTGACTTCGGAGTGTATAAATCTGTAGTGGAGGAAGCGGGGTAGGGGTCGGCCTAGGAAAGGTTGGAGGGAGGGGGTAAAGGAAGTTTTGTGCGAGGGCTTGGACTTCCAGCAAGCATGTGTGAGCGTATTTGATAGGAGTGAATGGAGGCATATGGTTTTAATACTTGACGTGCTGTTGGAGTGTGAGCAAAGTAACATTTATGAAGGATTCAGGAAACCGGCAGGCCGGACTTGAGTTCTGGAGATGGGAAGTACAGTGCCGGCACTCTGAAGGAGGGGTGTTAATGTTGCAGTTTATAACTGTAGTGTAAAGCACCCTTCTGGCAAGACAGTGATGGAGTGAATGATGATGAAAGTTTTCTTTTCGGGCCACCCTGCCTTGGTGGAATCGCGATGTGTTAATAAAAAAAAAATAACAAATGCCATGTAAAATAATGGGAAAAACAAACACAGGCCACACAAAGATTATACACTGTATAATAAAATATTCAAGACACCAGTATAAGCAAGGGGCTTACAGGCCATCAATGATAAGCATGTCACTAAATTATCACATTAATGAAACTGTGAAAACCTAGTATAAAACAAAGACCCAGTTTAAAATAACCATTGGGAAATATTTAAGCACAGCTGCTTATAACATAAATTACCAAAATTGGAATATGCAGAGGTACTACAGTGTCTGCACCTAAAAAGTATGGACTAGCTAGAAAAAATCCAAAGATGAACTACAGATCACAGAACAGGTGGGGCTTGAACCCATGACAAATGAGTCCTAAAACTCACAGGCCAGTGATTTGCTTGCAACTGTGTTATTACGATTTCTTGAATCATGAACTACTAAAGCATTTTTAGACCAAAGAGATATGAATTAAAACAAAAGGCTAAAAACAATGAAAATATCTTTGTTGGTAAACATGATGAAAAAAAATGACATTATATAACTTTATATAACATATAAAGCTCATGAGAGGATAAAAGAAAATATAGAAAATTTTATGTGAATGAGTTAGATCTGAGTGAGTAGATTTTATGTGCTACTGGAGTGTAAGCAAGGAAACTTTTAGGAAGGGATTCAGTGAAACTTGTTAGCAAGACTTGAGTTCTGGAGGCTGGAAGTACAATGACTACTCTGAAGTATGAGTGAGGATGTCTCAGTTTGTTGGATCATTTGAATAGTGACAGATACACACTTCTCTTATGACAGTTATCGAATGAACAATGGTGAATGTGATTCTTTCCTTGGGTCATCACCTACCTTGGTAGGAAACAGCTTATGCAGTAAAAAAAATTTTTTTTAGCTCCATCAACTGGTAGAAAAAGAGATAACAATTTAAATTCTTCTTCTTTCAACAAACCAGCTGTATCCCACTGAGGTAGGTGGCCCAAAAAGATATACAGGAGAAGGGGTTACTAGCCCCTTGCTCCCGGCATTTTAGTCGCCTCTTACAACACACACAGCTTACAGAGGAAGAATTCTGTTCCACTTCCCCATGGAGAAACAATTTAAATTACTGTACTATAAAAAAAAAATTTAATTCTAGAATTTTTTTTTAAGTAGTGTTAGACTACTGGAATGGTATCCAAGAGGAGTTAGCATACAGAAAACTAAACACTGAAAAAGGACACCGCAAGCGTAATTAAACTCTTGCAACTTCAAGTAAATAAACATAAACCCACAAAAAAATGATTTTCTAATCATAATTCAGTACATACCTTAATCAAACTAAAGAAAGACATTGGTCTCTTTGTAGGATCAGCTGACTTGAGCCATATATCAATGTGAGTCAAGACAAGATCAATGTGTGAAGCTGCTGTTGTTCCCACACACAAAGCAAAACTCTCTCGCTCTATAAATGTAAAATTAGGATCAGATATATTCTAAGTAAGAGCCTATGGCTTACATGGGAATTACAATTGTTTAAATGGAAATCCACTTATCTAATTGGAAGACTAATACATAAATTTTATTAATCCTATCATGTGATGTAATTTATACTGAGGGAACATCTTGGCTCTTATGCACCAAATTTCTATTCAGTCATAAACAATCTTTGTGCCCTTGATACCATATAGTCAATGGTCAGTTACATTCAGGCAAATATGAAGTAAGGACACATTTTTATAGAAAGCTAATGCTGCTGATACTACATACTAATATTTCAGATAGCAGCTGCAATGTCAATACCACTAGGGTACAAACAACATGAAATATTCAATTTTGGATTTTTGTGAAGAAAGGCAATAAAACATATATGAAATATTTGTAAATCTGTCAGAACTATATTGAGACCTTTCCAGGAAATGTATTATGATCTGGATGAAAGATGCATGACTGGTCAGGAGAGATGTGATCAGCCAGGAGATGCATGACCAGCAAGATGTCAACATTAAAGATCAGTCTACAGTGGACCCCCGGAGTTCATAATTAATCCGTTCCAGAGGGCGTTACTAACACTGAATATTACTAACTCCGAATCTATTTTCCCCATAAGAAAAAATGGAAATTCAATTAATCCGTTCCAGACACCCAAAAGTATTAAAATAATTTTTTTTGTACATTAAATATACATTAAATTACACAGAAAACAATGAGACATGAAGAATAAAAGTATAATAACATGTCACTTACCTTTATTGAAGAGTTGATGTGTGGAAGACGGGAGGAGGGGAGAGGATGGAAGTTTTTTCATTGTTTGGAAGGGAAATCCCCTTCCACAAAGATATCAGGTAACAAGTCCTTGCCTTCCTGCTACACTCCCGGCATGCCTGCTACACTCACTGCATGCCTGCTACACTCACTGCATGCCTGCTACACTCCCTGCATGCCTGCTA
Organism: Cherax destructor; assembly: GCA_009830355.1. Taxonomy (NCBI): domain Eukaryota; kingdom Metazoa; phylum Arthropoda; class Malacostraca; order Decapoda; family Parastacidae; genus Cherax; species Cherax destructor. The sequence continues at coordinate 7,199 of WNWK01024477.1, forward strand.
CACTCCCTGCATGCCTGCTACACTCCCTGCATGCCTGCTACACTCCCTGCATGCCTGCTACACTCCCTGCATGCCTGCTACACTCCCTGCATGCCTGCTACACTCCTGCATGCCTGCTACACTCCCTGCATGCCTGCTACACTCCCTGCATGCCTGCTACACTCCCTGCATGCCTGCTACACTCCCTGCATGCCTGCTACACTCCCTGCATGCCTGCTACACTCCCTGCATGCCTGCTACACTCCCTGCATGCCTGCTACACTCCCTGCATGCCTGCTACACTCCCTGCATGCCTGCTACACTCCCTGCATGCCTGCTACACTCCCTGCATGCCTGCTACACTCCCTGCATGCCTGCTACACTCCCTGCATGCCTGCTACACTCCCTGCATGCCTGCTACACTCCCTGCATGCCTGCTACACTCCCTGCATGCCTGCTACACTCCCTGCATGCCTGCTACACTCCTGCATGCCTGCTACACTCCCTGCATGCCTGCTACTCCTGCATGCCTGCTACACTCCCTGCATGCCTGCTACACTCCCTGCATGCCTGCTACACTCTTTACCACAGGGCTGACACTAGGAGCTTTCTTTGGGCCCATGGTGGCTTATTTAGCAGTTGCAAGCACTATAAACAATGGAATAATGATGAAATGTATCGTATGAACGCGTGGGGTGACCTTCACTCGCTGGTAAACAATGGCACACTGACTGAGAATGGTGCATCGGGCCGCTCGGGCCGATCGTACGCATCCCAGACAAATTACTATCTCCGAGCGGATCTACAATCACCGAACCAATATTTTTACAAAAAAATGTTACTAACTCTGAATTTTACAAACTAAGATGACAACGAACACCGGGGGTCCACTGCACTTGTAGTCTGTCATCTTTATGAGCTTGTCATTAGCAGTGTTAATGAGAGAAACTGGTTGATGACATTACTCCTAGTCTGTAATGTACAACACCTTCCTTATTGCAGAATCTTAGAATGTCATCAATACTGACTTAAGAATGCTAAAGTACAGTAATCTCTGAAAGTCACTAATGCTGACTCAGGGTTCCTAAAGTAACTTTTGTAGGTCATCATTAATGACTCAAGAACCCTAAAGTAAAAATGCAGGACTAATCTCATTTTAAGAAAAGTAATACCTAACTGAAAAAATTAACAGTGCTATAAACTACTAACCAATTGCAGATTTATGACATGTTGCATTGAAGAGGGAGTCCAAAGTAGTAGCAATGAAGGTCTTATTGGTTGTCTGTCTCAGAGTAACACCTATGAGGGACATCAGGAAGCACAGCTGAGCCTGCTGCTTGTCATATAGATGAAGCTGTTCCATCTGTTTCAAAATGTAAACATTTTATTCTAGAAATACAGCACAATATCAATATAATTAGACATACATACAGGGTTTAGGAGGGATGGGATGCAAGTATTCAGGGAGTCTCTGACTTACAAATTTCTGAGTTACGATGATCTGCACTTACAAATGATATCCAAAAGACAATATAGTACAGCCTCTCCTCACTTAATGACAGAGTTCTGTTCGTAAGACCACATCGGTAAACGAATTCGTCGCTAAGTGAAGAGCATACTTTAATGGTAGTGGGTTTGTGTCAACCATCTTTGATATTGTTTTAATGTCACCTTTGCACCATTTATAACATTTCTGGTATATTTTTAAATGTTTATATAGTAGTGTACTGTATATTGTGATAAACAGAATAGAGGAAATCAGCTCTAAGATACATTATTTAGGTATGCACACTGGTCAGATATAATGTTTATATACTACAATGTATCTCCTTCTGAAAAAATACACATTAAACTACCATATACAGTGGTCCCTCGACTATCGGTCTTAATCCATTCCAGGAGCTAGACCTTAACACGGAAAATTCAAAACTCAAAACCTTATTTCCCATAAGAAATAATGTAAATACAATTAATCCGTTCCAGACATCCAAAAATATTAACAAAAAATTAATTTTGTAAAGATTAACTATACTTTTACATTCACAAAACAATTATAAATATATATAAAGTACGTATAATAAATTTATAATTAAACATTTAAAATAACATTTACTTACCTTTATTGAAGAGAGTTGCTGGCATCTGGAAGATAGGGAGGAGGACAGGGGGAGGGAGCACTCATTGTTTGGAAGGGGAATCCCCCTCCAAAAGGACTTCAGGTAACAAGTGCCTTTCAGGGGTTACTTCCCTTCTTGGTCTTTTAATGCCACTAGGACCAGCTTGAAAGTCACTAGAACTCTGTCGCACAAAATAACTGTCCAGAGTCCTCTGTTTCTGGTGCCTCTTTAACATTTTCCTGAAGTGCAACATGGCTCTGTCACTGAACTGGTTGCAGAGATGGCTTATTTCAGCTTGCTCAGGGTGGTGTTTTTCAACAAATGTCTGCAACTCATCCACTGTTTTCGATCTATTTTTCGTTAACATATCAACACCTTTTGCAACATTAGCTTCCTTGATTTTTTTTCTCTTTGTCAGGATAGAGGTGATAGTAGATTGTTTTTTGTTGTACATCCTGGCAAGCTCACTCACACGTACGCCACTCTCATATTTTTCTCAATCTCTTTCTTCACTTTGATAGTGTTCCTCACTCTCTTTACCACAGGGGTGCCACAAGGAAGCTTCTTTGGACCGACCCATGGTGACTTATTTCACAGTGACAATCACTAAACCACCAATAAACACAACAAATGTATTGTGAATGTTTGAAAGAGTGCGCTGGGTATTGTTCACTCAAGTGTAAACAACACGCCTCGCCGCGTCCTGCGCGGCGAGGCGCGCAAGCATAGGCAGGCGGACAGGTCTGGTACGGACTGCTACACGAGAAAAATATTGACAGAAAAAAGCAACCTTTACACGAAACAACCGTTATTCGGACAGACCGAAACACTGGGTACCACTGTATATTAATGTGTTCAAATATATGAGGCACTGTACAGTAGAAAAAAACAACCACCACCATGGCAAAAATCAGGGTTAGTGAACAAATCAATTCCGTAATTTTTCACCTGTTTGTAGGAATGTGTGTCAACACTGTCTTCTGCATACATAAAAAAGGTTCAGAGCCCCACAAGAAAGTATAGTAACTTATGCTTCATAACTCCAATCTCCCATATGCCTGCATTTTTCTCCAATCTTTGGATTTGGCACTTATTCTTTTCTGCCATGCAATGCTTTATATAATAATTCACAAATTTATGGGTTTATGAAGGATAAGGTAAACCATATAATTGATGAAGGAAAAAAGGTGAGTGGTGCGTTGAGGTATCTATGGAGACAAAAAACGTTATCCATGGAGGCAAAGAAGGGAATGTACAAAAGTATAGTGGTACCAACACTCTTACGTTGGTGTGAAGCATGGGTTGTAAATGCTGCAGCAAGGAGGCGGCTGGAGGCAGTGGAGATGTCCTGTCTAAGGGCAATGTGTGGTGGAAATATTATGCAGAGAATTCAGAGTGTGGAAATTAGGAGGTGTGGAGTTATGAATGGTTTTTGGGACCTGATGAGCTGTTGGAGTGTGAGCAGGGTAATATTTTGTGAAGGGATTCAGGGAAACCGGTTAGCCGGACTTGAGTCCTGGAAATGGGAAGTACAATGCCTGCACTTTAAAGGAGGGGTTTGGGATATTGGCAGTTTGGAGGGACGTCTAAACTGTCGTATCTGAGCGCTTCTGCAAAGACAGTGATTATGTATGAGTGATGGTGTAAGTGTTGAATGATGATGAAAGTTTTTTCTTTCTGTTTAGGTTTTTTCTTTCTTTTTGTGTCACCCTGCCTCGGTGGGAAACGGCTGACGTGTTAAAAAAAAAAATAAGACAAATGCTATGAAAGCCAGAAAAGTGACAGGAAGGCTAACATCAACCAGTGGGCCACCAACAGCAACAGGTTGGCTGAACAGACAATCAACATAAAAGCATGACTCCAGGCATACTGTGAGGGTAGAAAAACTCTTGAAACCTGTCACCGAACAGTATATCACAAGAATAACAAAATTCAATACTAATTATGTTACTAATATAATATATATTACAGTAGTTTTAAGCAATTCTTAATTTATTTTTTTTAAATTATTGCTATAAAAATTTAAATTCATATTAGTACCATTCTGTATTATTCAAGAAAAAAATATAAACATGAAAAAATAAAATAATTTTATATTTCTTCTTCTTTCAACACGTCGGCCATTTCCCACCGAGGCAGGGTGGCCCAAAATGAAAAACGAAAGTTTCTCCTTTTCTTTCTTTCTTTCAACACGTCGGCCGTTTCCCACTGAGGCAGGGTGGCCCAAAAGGAAAAACGAAAGTTTCTCCTTTTACATTTAGTAATATATACAGGAGAAGGGGTTACTAGCCCCTTGCTCCCGGCATTTTAGTCACCGCTTATGACACGCATGGCTTACGGAGAAAGAATTCTGTTCCACTTCCCCATGGAGAGAGGAAATAAGAACAAGAACTAGTAAGAAAATAGAAGAAAACCCAGAGGGGTGTGTATATATATGCTTGTACATGAATTAGGTAGTAGGTTGGTAGACAGCAACCACTCATGGAGGTACTACCATCCTGCCAGGTGACTGTGAAACAGAAACCTGAAACTGTTTTACATGATGGTAGGATTGCTGGTGTCTTTTTTCTGTCTCATAAACATGCAAGATTTCAGGTACGTCTTGCTACTTCTACTTACACTTAGGTCACACTACGCAAACATGTACACGTTTATTGTATACACACTCATCTGAGTTTTCTTTGATTTTATCTTAATAGTTCTTGTTCTTATTGCTTTTCCCTTTCATATCCATGGGAAGTGGAATAAGAATCTTTCCTCCGTAAGCCATGCGTGTTGTAAAAGTCAACTAAAATGCCGGGAACAATGGGCTAGTAACCCTTTTCCTGTATAGCTTACTAAAAGAAGAAGAAGAAAATTGTCAAAGTGGGATGTTTGAATGTGCGTGGATGTTGTGCGAATGATAAGAAAGAGATGATTGTAGATGTTATGAATGAAAAGAAGCTGGATGTCCTGGCTTTAAGTGAGACAAAGCTGAAGGGGTAGGAGAGTTTCAGTGGGGAGAAATAAATGGGATTAGATCAGGGGTTTCAAATAGAGTTAGAGCTAAAGAAGGAGTGGCAATAATGTTGAATAATCAGTTATGGCAGGTAAAGAAGGAATATAAATGTATAAATTCAAGGATTATGTGGAGTAAAATAAAGGTTGGATGTGAAAAGTGGGTTATAGTAAGTGTTTATGCACCTGGAGAAGAGAGAAGTGTAGAGGAGAGAGAGATTTTGGGAAATGTTGAGTGAGTGTGTGGGAAGTTTGAACCAAGTGAGAGAGTAATTGTGGTTGGGGATCTTAATGCTAAAGTGGGTAAAAATGGTGTGGATGGAGTAGTAGGTAAATTTGGGGTGCCAGGGGTAAATGTAAATGGGGAGCCATTAATTGAGCTATGTGTAGAAAGAGGTTTGGTAATAAGTAATACATATTTTATGAAAAAGAGGATAAATAAATATACAAGGTATGATATAGCACGTAAGGAAAGTAGTTTGTTGGATTATGTATTGGTGGATAAAAGGTTGATGAGTAGGCTTCAGGATGTACATGTTTATAGAGGGGCAACGGATATATCAGATCATTATTTGGTTGTAGCTACAGTTAGAGTAAAAGGTAGATGGGACAAAAAGAAAATGGCAACAGCAAGTAAGAGAGAGGTAAAAGTGTATAAACTAAGGGAGGAGGAAGTTAGGGTGAGATATAAGCAACTATTGGCAGAAAGGTGGGCTAGTGCAAGTAGGAGTAGTGGGGGTTGAAGAGAGTTGGGATAGTTTTAAAAATGCAGTATTAGAATGTGGGGCAGAAGTTTGTGGTTATAGGAGGGTGGGTGCAGGAGGAAAGAGGAGTGAGTGGTGGAATGAAGAAGTAAAGGGTGTGATAAAAGAGAAAAGGTAGCTTATGAGAGGTTTTTACAAAACAGAAGTGTTAGTAGAAGAGAAGAGTATATGGAGAGTAAAAAAGGTGAAGAGAGTGGGTGAGAGAGTGCAAAAGAAGAGCGGATGAAAGAACGGGAGAGGCTCTGTCAAGAAATTTTGCTGAAAACAAGAAAAATTTTGGAGTGAGATAAACAAGGTAAGAAAGCCTAGGAACGAATGGATTTGTCAGTTAAAAACAGAGTAGGGGAGTTAGTAGATGGGGAGCTGGAGGTATTGGGTAGATGGCGGGAATATTTTGAGGAACTTTTAAATGTCGATGAAAAGAGGGAGGCGATAATTTCATGTACTGGCCAGGAGGTGCAACATCGTTTAGGAGTGAAGAAGAGCAGGATGTGAGTGTGGGGGAGGTGCGTGAGGCATTACGTAGAATGAAAGGGGGTAAAGCAGCTGGAATTGACGGAATCATGACAGAAATGTTAAAAGCAGGGGGATATAGTGCTGGAGTGGTTGGTATTTTTGTTTAATAAATGTATGAAAGAGGAAGGTACCTAGGGATTGGCAGCGAGCATGTATAGTTCCTTTATATAAAGGGAAGGGGATAAAAGAGAGTGTAAAAATTATAGGGGAATAAGTTTACTGAGTATACCAGGTAAAGTGTATGGCAGGGTTATTATTGAAAGAATTAGAGGTAAGACAGAGAGTAGGATTGCAGATGAGCAAGGAGGCTTTAGAGTGGGTAGGGGATGTGTAGATCAAGTGTTTACAGTGAAGCATATATGTGAACAGTATTTAGATAAAGGTAGAGAAGTTTTATTGCATTTATGGATTTAGAAAAGGCATATGATAGAGTGGATAGGGGAGCAATGTGGCAAATGTTGCAAGTGTATGGAATAGGTAGTAAGTTACTGAAGGCTGTAAAGAGTTTTTATGAGGATAGTGAGGCTCAGGTTAGGGTGTGTAGGAGAGAGGAGATTACTTCCCGGTAAAAGTAGGTCTTAGACAGGGTTGTGTAATGTCACCATGGTTGTTTAATATATTTATAGATGGGGTTGTAAAAGAAGTAAATGCTAGGGTGTTGGGGAGAGGGGTGGGATTAAATTATGGAGAATTAAATGCAAAATGGGAGTTGACACAGTTACTTTTTGCTGATGATACTGTGCTTATGGGAGATTCTAAAGAAAAGTTGCAAAGGTTAGTGGACGAGTTTGGGAGAGTGTGTAAAGGTAGAAAGTTAAAAGTGAACATAGATAAGAGTAAGGTGATGAGGGTATCAAACGATTTAAATAAAGAAAAATTGGATATCACATTGGAGAGAGGGATTATGGAAGAAGTAAATGTTTTCAGATATTTGGGAGTTGATGTGTCAGCGGATGGGTTTATGAAGGATGAGGTTAACCATAGAATTGATGAAGGAAAAAAGGTGAGTGGTGCATTGAGGTATCTGTGGAGACAAAAACGTTATCCATGGAGGCAAAAAGGGAATGTACGAAAGTATAGTGGTACCAACACTCTTATATGGGTGTGAAGCATGGGTTGCAAATGCTGTAGCGAGGAGGAGGCTGGAGGCAGTGGAGATGTCCTGTCTAAGGGCAATGTGTGGTGTAAATATTATGCAGAAAATTCGGAATGTGGAAATTAGGAGAAGGTGTGGAGTTACTAAAAGTATTTGTCAGAGGGCTGAAGAGGGTTGTTGAGGTGGTTTGGTCATTTAGAGAGAATGGATCAAAGTAGAATGACTTGAGAGCGTATAAATCTGTAGGGGAAGGAAGGCGGGGTAGGGTCGTCCTAGAAAAGGTTGGAGGAAGGGGTAAAGGAGGTTTTGTGGGCAAGGGGCTTGGACTTCCAGCAAGCATGTGTGAGCGTGTTAGATAGGAGTGAATGGAGACGAATGGTTTTGGGACATGACGATCTGTTGGAGTGTGAGCAGGGTAACATTGTGTGAAGGGATTCAGGAATCCAGTTAATTGATTTAATTGGACTTGAGTCCTGGAAATGGGAAGTACAATGCCTGCACTTTAAAGGAGGGGTCTGAGATAGTGACAGCTGGGAGGGACTTTTCTCAGCTGTCGTATCTGAGCTCCTCTGCAAAGACAGTGATTATGTATGAGTGTGGTGAAAGTGTTGAATGATGATGAAAGTTTTTTCTTTTTGGGGATTTTCTTTCTTTTTGGGTCACCCTGCCTCGGTGGGAGACAGCCGACTTGTTGAAAAAAAAAAAAAAAAAACATGAATGTGTAGTGTGACTTAAGTGTAAGTAGAAGTAACAAGACATACCTGAAATCTTGCATGTTTATGAGACAGAAAAAAGACACCAGCAATCCTACCATCATGTAAAACAATTACAGGTTTTCGTTTTACACTCACTTGGCAGGACGGTAGTACCTCCCTGGGCGGTTGCTGTCTACCAACATACTACCTAGGAATTTTATATTTATAGATGGGAATGTATGAGAGTATAGTTATACCAACACTCTTATATGGATGTGAAGCATGGGTGGTGAATGTTGCAACAAGGAGAAGGCTGGAGGCAATGGAGATGTCATGTCTGAGATCAATGTGTGGTGTGAATATAATGCAGCAAATTTGTAGTGTGGAAATTAGGAGGAGGTGCGGGATTACTAAGACTACGTATTATCCAGAGGGCTGAGGAGGGGTTGTTAAGGTGGTTTGGACATGTAGAGAGGATGGAACAAAGTAGAATGACTTCGAGAGTGTATAAATCTGTAGTGGAGGGAAGGCGGGGTAGGGGTCGGCCAAGGAAAGGTTGGAGGGAGGGGGTTAAGGAGGTTTTGTGTGCGAGGGGCTTGGACTTCCAGCAAGCATGCGTGAACGTATTTGATAGGAGTGAATGGAGACAAATGGTTTTAATACTTGACGTGCTGTGAGATTCAGGGAAACCGGCAGGCCGGACTTGAGTCCTGGAGATGGGAAGTACAGTGCCTGCACTCTGAAGGAGGGGTGTTAATGTTGCAGTTTTATAACTGTAGTGTAAGCATGCCTCTGGCAAGACAGTGATGGAGTGAATGATGATGAAAGTTTTTCTTTTTTGGGCCACCCTGCCTTGGTGGGAAATGGCCAATGTGTTAATAAAAAAAAAAAATTAAAAACTTAATACCTGAGCTTTTCCTATGTTGATGGTGTATTCTTCATTGTTAATGTGAGTGATAGTTGAAGCCAAGAAGTCTCTCAAGGAATCATGCCACATCTGAAAAAAGTAACCATTGAGCAAAAGATGCAAGAGCCTACTGTATATAGAATTTGAACTGTTCTTTAGAGGCCATGACTGTCATATAATAATCATGATCATAACATTAATTTGAAAAATCATAATCATTTATTTTCCGAGAAGCTATGTTTGTGTTAAAAAGAAAAAAAGATTTCTTATAAAAAAAAAGCTTACTTATGCAAGGCATTTAGGACTTATACCAACAGAATATAAAAAGTAGTAAAACAAAATAATGAATAAGAGCAGTTCACTTTACCCTTTCACATATAAACTGTATTGTATTTTTTTTTCCAAAGTGCTATACATAATTCTCTTGTGCCTCCAGTGATTATTTAATGACTTCACATTATTTTTTTTAACATGCTGGCCGTTTCCCACTGAAACAGGGTGACCCGAAAAAGAAACACTTTTACCATCATTCACACTTGTTGACTTGTTGCCGACTTGTTGAAAAAAAAAAATATATATATATATATATTCATTTCCAGCTCTCATGGGATCATAAGGCACAATAGTTCTATGAACAGAAATTTCTGAAATATATAGTTATCTTTCACAAGGACAAAACTGACATACTAGTAGTATATTACGTATTACACATTATTATATTGAAAATAAGCAGGGGGAGAAATATGAATCATTCAACACAACTTACAAGTAGAATAAGGAAACACCTACCTGCATTGCAGCAGGTTCAGCATCAACTTTAAGTGTAAGGTCATGTAATGTTGATAAAAGCTGTGGAAGGTGTTGGTTCCAGGGTTCCACAACATCAGGGCTAACATGAGCTGCAAGGCCCTGCAGCAATTTAAGAGCAGCAATCCCAACAACCCCATCACCTGGCACACAGCTTAACACTAATAAACGGGAGAGTAAAACTGGAGCAGAAGGGGGACCTGGAGGCCCTACAAGTATAGGTTTCTCTTCATTAAAAGATGAATATTTGTTAGCTAGGTGTGCTAAGCAACTTAGAGTTGTAGGAAGACTTGCATCATATTCTGTACTACAAACAAAATTCAGCAAATGTGGCCATAATATGGGCTGGGCAGCCTCCACAGTTGTAGCCAGCAAGTGGAGCACACGGCGGCTGACCTCAGCCACTGACTCTCTATCTGGTTCGGCCAGAGATGGCCGTCGACTGTGGGATGGAGAAACACCGGCAGAATGTTTAACTAAGTATGTGATGAAAGGAGCACCTGCATGTGGAGAAAGATGGTTATTATGACACAATGCAACAATGACTTGTGTCACACTCTTCACAACTTTACTGTTTGGATCAGTAAGAATTGCATTCAGTGTAGAAATCAAGCTGGAAACATTCTCTGTATTAAGAGTTTTGCTATTAATGAGATGTTTAGTCACAATAAGGGCTCCAACTCGCTGCATATGACTAGCATTCTCGAGTCTTTGTAAAAGATGATTTTTCACATTTTCAGGGTAATGGTTCCCTAAAAGTTCATAACAACGCAGCACCTCATAATGGTTCTTGACAGTATTTGGCTCCGCATAATCTGGCGTGATACATACCTGACTGAATAGGGAACTTAGCAAATTATCAACGTGAAATTTCATGCCCTCAGTGAGGTGATTTTTTAACACTGCATCAATTAGTAATGCTAGTGACAAGGTGAGGCTATATGGAGAGGAAGTCTTGCGATACAGTGACAAGACACTTGTTACAACCAAACCTGCCAGCTCTTCAAGCTTCTCTTTAGAAAGAAGATGACTCATATGACCAAGGCATACCACTGTTTCATGCCTAACACCTGGATTTGAACTTTTCAGCCAAAGATGGACTAGTGATTCAAATATTGCTGCACTTTCTGTCATATAAGAATTTACTGAAATGTTTGGATCAGGCTCTTTATTTTCCACAGCCTCTAAAATAGCTTCAGAGAACTTGCTCAACATATTTGTTATTGCAATCTTGAGAGTGTCTTGCTTCACTTGTGGAAGACATCCAACAATAAGTCCCAGTAAGATCTTAAGGTAGGGTATGGTTCCTCTGACATTACCAGCAACCAAGGCTCCAAGAGTTTCTACAACACTTTGTGAGGGTACTATTCCAGTTTGGATCTGACCTACTAAACTCTCCATCACCTGTGGAAGAAAAAACAAAAGACTTTAGATATTTTTACCCCCTAAACATGTGTGATGACTAAGTTTAAAACTAAACTAGCTTTGGTGAAGTTGTAATGCCTAATACATTTTGCATTACTGTATTTGCAATAGAGAGGGAGATTACTTCCCGGTAAAAGTAGGTCTTAGACAGGGATGTGTAATGTCACCATGGTTATTTAATATATTTATAGATGGGGTTGTAAAAGAAGTAAATGCTAGGGTGTTGGGGAGAGGGGTGGGATTAAATTATGGAGAATTAAATGCAAAATGGGAGTTGACACAGTTATTTTTTGCTGATGATACTGTGCTTATGGGAGATTCTAAAGAAAAGTTGCAAAGGTTAGTGGACGAGTTTGGGAGAGTGTGTAAAGGTAGAAAGTTAAAAGTGAACATAGATAAGAGTAAGGTGATGAGGGTATCAAACGATTTAAATAAAGAAAAATTGGATATCACATTGGAGAGAGGGATTATGGAAGAAGTAAATGTTTTCAGATATTTGGGAGTTGACGTGTCAGCGGATGGGTTTATGAAGGATGAGGTTAACCATAGAATTGATGAAGGAAAAAAGGCGAGTGGTGTGTTGAGGTATCTGTGGAGACAAAAAATGTTATCCATGGAGGCAAAGAAGGGAATGTACGAAAGTATAGTGGTACCAACACACTTATATGGGTGTGAAGCATGGGTTGCAAATGCTGCAGCGAGGAGGAGGCTGAAGGCAGTGGAGATGTCCTGTCTAAGGGCAATGTGTGGTGTAAATATTATGCAGAAAATTCGGAATGTGGAAATTAGGAGAAGGTGTGGAGTTACTAAAAGTATTTGTCAGAGGGCTGAAGAGGGGTTGTTGAGGTGGTTTGGTCATTTAGAGAGAATGGATCAAAGTAGAATGACTTGGAGAGCGTATAAATCTGTAGGGAAGGAAGGCGGGGTAGGGTCGTCCTAGAAAAGGTTGGAGGGAAGGGGTAAAGGAGGTTTTGTGGGCGAGGGGCTTGGACTTCCAGCAAGCATGTGTGAGCGTGTTAGATAGGAGTGAATGGAGACGAATGGTTTTTGTGACATGACGATCTGTTGGAGTGTGAGCAGGGTAACATTTTGTGAAGGGATTCAGGGAAACCAGTTAATTGATTTAGTTGGACTTGAGTCCTGGAAATGGAAAGTACAATGCCTGCACTTTAAAGGAGGGGTCTGAGATAGTGACAGCTGGGAGGGACTTTTCTCAGCTGTCATATCTGAGCTCCTCTGCAAAAACAATGATTATGTATGAGTGTGGTGAAAGTGTTGAATGATGATGAAAGTATTTTCTTTTTGGGGATTTTCTTTCTTTTTGGGTCACCCTGCCTCGGTGGGAGACGGCCGACTTGTTGAAAAAAAAAAAAAAAAAATAATATACAGATACATTCTATAGATAATATACAGTAATGGGTAGTCGGAGTCACCAATTAAAACTTTTAAAAGGTTATGTTTATACCATTCAATGCTGCTGTGAATACACTCCAATACACCCATTCACTAGTTTTTGCTCATAATTTTCAGTAACTTCAGTATCTGAGATAAATTTTATAGAGAACAAATCCTGGAGGTAGGAAGTACAATGCCTTCACTCTGAAAGTGATGAGGATGTTGCAGCTAAAAGGGTCATCTGAACTGTGATGTCAGTATACTTTTGGCAAGACAGCAATCGACTGAATGATGATGAATGTATTTCCCCTTTTTTTTGTGGTCCCCTTACCTTAGTGAAAGATGGCTGATATGTTATAAACTGTATGCAAACATACCACTGAATGGATGGGGATTGAACCTATGCCAAGTGAGTCCTAAAACTCCAGGCCATGGGTTCAATCCCCATCTGTTACGTGGTTTGTTTGCAATCATGTTACTACGATTTTGTGAGTCTGTATACAAATAAATGGTAAACTGGAAATACAGTATTATCCAGTCAACCATATTTTTAAAATCATCTAATTCACAGAAACTGGTAACCAAACCACTGACCAGTTAAAGAAATGATTACTCTACAAATGATCTTTAGATACGATAATGATGCAGTACATAAAATACTGATACGCTTATGATTCACCAAGTCTGATTTATTTGTATTTAGGTGCAAAATGTACACACTCACTGCCCTGCTAAATCACCTTTTAGTCACTCAATGAAAAGTATAATTAAATCTGGAGGGTACTGTATGTAATCAATAAACAGAGAAGTAGATGTTTTGAACCTAATGCATTCATCTCAAATTATCAAGGCAACCAGGGGCTTCCAATCAGACTAGATACAGTGGTACCTCGACTTACGATGCTATCATCTTACGTTATATTCGATAACCGATTTTTATAACGTAAGAAATTAGAATGCGACATCCGATGATTGATTCGTCTTACGACTTTCTGCACGGACCTGTCCGCTTGGCGCCCAGCTGACGCGCACTCCAGGGAGCGTCAGTGCTATTGTTTACAAGCGAAGCGACCACCCACCCACACCCACGCATTCATACCAGTATATTGTCATTATTCCACTGTTTTTAGTGCTTGCAACTGCTAAATAAGCTACCATGGGTCCAAGGAAAGATCCTAGTGCTAAGCCTGTGGCAAAGAGGAACAGAAATATATGTACGATAGAACTGAAGAAGGAGATAATAGAAAAATATGAAAGTGGAGTGCGTATCAGTGAGCTGGCCAGGCTGTATGGTAAACCCTATTCTACCATCGCTACCATTGTGGATAAGAAATATTCAAGTAAAATCAAGGAAGCTGTTGTTGCAAAAGGTGCATCTGTGATCACAAAACACAGACCACAAGTGCTGGAAAATGTGGAAAGGTTGTTGTTGGTGTGGATCAACGAGAAACAGTTAGCAGGAGATACTGTTTCGGAGGGAATAATATGTGAAAAAGCAAGGCAGTTGCATGATGATCTCCTTAAGAAAATGCCTGCAACGAGTGAAGTGAGCGAATTTAAAGCCAGCAGAGGCTGGTTTCAAAATTTAAGAAGCGTACTGGCATACATAGTGTTGTGAGGCATGGTGAGGAGCCAGTTGTGACAAAAGTGCGGCTGAAAAATATGTGCCTGAATTCCAGGAGTACCTAGAGGCTGAACAATTCCTCCCCAACAAGTGTTTAATTGTGATGAAACAGGCCTGTTCTGGAAGAAAATGCCCAACAGGACCTACATTACTCAGGAGGAAAAGGCACAGCCAGGACATAAGCCTATGAAAGACAGGCTAACTTTGATGCTCTGTGCCAATGCCAGTGGTGATTGCAAAGTGAAGCCTTTACTAGTGTATCTTTTTGAAAATCCCCGAGTGTTTGGCAGATGCGGTGTCAGCAAGTCTAACTTGTGTGTGATGTGGAGGTCTAACAAAAGGCATGGGTCACAAAGGACATTTTCTTAGGATTGGTTCAATGGCGTGTTTGGCCCCAGTGTGAAGAAATATCTATTGGACAATAATTTGCCACTTAAGTGCCTCCTGATAATGGACAATGCTCCTTGTCATCCTCCAAACTTGGTAGAGAAAATTGTGGACGAGTTTAAATTCATCAAAGTGAAGTTCTTGCCCCCTAATACCACTCCTCTCCTCCAGCCCATGGACCAGCAGGTCATTTCCAACTTTAAAAACTCTATACCAAAGCAATGTTTCAAAAGTGCTTTGATGTGACCCGAACATGAACATAACCCTAAGAGAATTTTGGAAAAAACATTTCCATATGCTGCATTGTGTACACCTTATAGGTAAGGCTTGGGAGGGAGTGACTACCAGGACTTTGAACTCTGCCTGGAGAAAATTGTGGCCAGACTGTGTCCTAGAGAGGGATTTTGAAGGTTTTGGGGCTGAGCCTCAGAACCCTGAGCATGAGCCTGAGCCTGAGCCTGTTTTGGAAGAAATTGTGGAATTGGGCAAGTCTTTGGGGTTAGAGGTGAGTGGTGAGGATGTGGAACAGTTGGTGGAGGAGCACAAGGAAGAGCTAACCACTGAAGATCTGCAAGAGCTTCAACAGCAACTGGAACAAGAGAGCAGAGGTCAGGACAATGGTTCAGAGGAGGAGGAGGAGGTGGTGGAACAAAAATGGAAGAATGTGCCTTCTTCAAGGATTAGGGAGATCTGTGCCAAATGGAGTGATGTGCAAGCATTTATGGATGAATATCACCTAACCATGCTGTTGCAGGCCGTGCTGGCAACCTGTACAATGACACAGGGATGTGTTAAAGAATCGCCAGACACAGAGCTCCCTGGACAAATTTGTTGTTAGAAAGAGGTCCAGTGACTCTCAAGCTGGTCCTAGTGGCATTCAAAGAAAAGGAAGTAACCCCAGAAAAGAACTTACCACTTTCAGTGTTAATGGAAGGATTCCCCTTCCAAACACTAGCATACTACTCCACCTTTCCCCTCCTCCCGTCCTCCACACATCAACAACTCTTCAATAAATGTAAGTGACATGTTATTGTTCAATATTTGCATGCTTATTTAGATATTCTTTATTAAATTATTTATTATTTAATGTCCAAAAGTTCTAAAAAATATTTTATTTAACTACTTTTGGAAGTCTTGGACGGATTAAATTTATTTCCATTATTTCTTATGGGGAAAATTGATTCGTTTAACAATTGTTTCGTCTTAAGATAAGCCCTCTCTGACGGATTAATATCGTAAGTCAGGTACCACTGTATTCAGAGTAATGTAAGGAGCAAGAAAAGCTTTGCACAGCATGTAATTTATCCTTCACAGATCAAAAACAGACTTACAATTAATTGGTGATGGTTAGGAGTCAATGATATCTCTCATCAAACTAAGGATTCTAGCTATGAATAGGATAAATGAGGTTTGACAGTAACTTATCATGACATGCCACAGGAGTGAAATTGTCAACAAATACTCACAGTATTACAATGGGTGGAGTTACTGCCAAGTGCCACCATCATCCCCGAGGCACCTTCTTGAAGGTCAGGAGCCACCGATGGAAGGGTCAGAAGCTTCAGTGCTCCTTCTATCCACATGCTAATTACCTCCACATCTTCAATTTTCTCACCACATTCACGCATTATATTCTCTGCTATATTGTATAAGATGCATTGCACTTGAACCTGTAAATTTAATAGTAGATAGGTGAACATACATCCTTTTACAGATACGTATATTAAGGATAAACATACATACGTTGAAAAATTGGAAAGAACATTTCTAACTTTTCAAGAGATGGATGTGCCTCAAACCTCAGTCAATAATAATAATAAGAATAATAATAATATAATATATTGGTCATTTAGAGGATAGAACAAAGTAGAATAACTTGGAGAGCATATAACTCTGTAGTGGAAGGAAGGCGGGGTAGGGGTCGTCCTAGGAAAGGTTGGAGAGGGGTTAAAGGAGGTTTGTGGGCAAGGGCTTGGACTTTCAGCAAGTGTGCATGAGCGTGTCAGATAGGAGTGAATGGAGACGAATGGTTTTGGACCTGACGAGCTGCTGGAGTGTAAGCAGGGTAATATTTTGTGAAGGGATTCAGAAACCGTTAGCAGGACTTGAGTCCTGGAGGTGGGAAGTACAATGACAGCACTTTAAAAGAGGGTTTGGGATATTGGCTGTTTGGTGACATCTAAACTGTCATATCTAAGTGCCTCTGTAAAGACAGAGCTTATGTGTGAATGATGGTGAAAGTGTTGAACGATGATGAAAGTTTTTTCTTTCTTTTTGTGTTTTCTTTCTTTTGGGTCACCCTGCCTTGGAGGAAATGGCCAACGTGTTAAAAAAGAAAAAAATTAGTTAAAACTAAAAGCCTGGGAATGAGACATATATTCACAATCAAGACATTATTGATGGAGACATTTTTTGCCACTGGTGACTTTTTTCAATCCTAATTCTGAAATTAAAAAAAATGGGAAGTGGAACAGAATTCTTCCTCCGTAAGCCATGTGTGTCGTAGGAGGCGACTAAAATGCCGGAAGCAAGGGGCTAGTAACCCTTTCTCCTGTATACATTACTAAAGTTAAAAAAGAAACTTTTGTTTTCCTTTTGGGCTACCCTGCCTTGGTGGATACGGCTGGTTTGTTGAAAGAAGACGACATACATGTACATACTCAAGTGTTGTACAGGTGTCTTATTCTTGAAGCTTCAGAACTGAAGTCCAGCTAACTGGCTAACCTGGATCCCTTCATGAAATTTACGTTTTTATATCCAGTGTCTATGAATGTTTTAAAAATAAAAAATTGCACAAGAGCCATTAATAAGAGGCATTCTGGAATTAAAAATACGTAGCTGAGAAATAGCTGTATAAATTAAAAAGTGCACTGATCGAATTGATAAAATTAAATAAAATTAATGTCAACCTTCCAACACAAAATTACAATACTGCATATGACTACTTATAAAAACTCTTATAAAAAAACAATTTAAGTGACCTACTTTTGGAGCTGTCTGTGGACTGGTAATGAACTTGTGAATACAAAAGAGAACCAATGCTGGATGTTGACGCCCCAGAGTTATGAGGGATCCTGCCACTGTTTGTCTCACTCCATCATTGACATCACCCACAGAATCCAGCAAACCACACACTAGACCTTTATAAAAAAAAAACAGAACAGTATTAAATTTGATGTAGTTACTGACGGAAAAATACTTTCTTCATTGAAATTTTACATTTTAACAATACTAAGTCAAAGACAAAAGATGACTGAAAACAATGAAAGCACAACCACTGTTGTATTAACAATATCAAAGTCAGGAGAATCCTTTGAAGTTAATAAGAGAAAAAATTCATAAATAAAATATTAAACAATTTAGAAAGAACCAGTGAAAAGGTAAATCTAAATCTAGAAAAGTCACAGTAACATAACCTACCCCAACCTAATTTAACGTAGCGAAAATTGTGATTTTCCTGTTACTTTTCCTATGATATTTTACCAGTCACTGAAAGTTTTACAAAATACACAGTATGATTTTAACAGTAACTCCTAACAATTAAGAGAGAAAAGATTCTTTCATGATATGTACAGTAACTGAAAGAATATGTTTAATAATAGGATCTACCTCTAGTGCAAACTGCAGAAACCCACAGCTTCTGAGTAGATAAAAAAAAGGCATCAAGGAAAAATATTTGGAGTTCTCCCTAAAGTCATCTGAATATTCAACTTCCCTACCACCACATCTTTCGTATTGTCACAAATAGGTTAATAGATTAATACGTATGTTAGTATAGGTTAATAGGTTAAATGACTCGAAATAGTTTAATAATATGTACTTTTATTTTGGTAGGTGTTGCACTGATTGGAAGTGTCTATTCTTTATTTTTTATGCTCTCATATACAAATGTACATTGAAATGAAATACAGTAGTATACAATAAGAAAAAACTGATATACAACATGGAAAAATTTAAGTACAGTGGTACTCGACATACAAGCAGCTCCCAACTCGAACAATTATGTAAGTGTACGTATTTCTGTAAGTGCTTTTGTAAGTGTATTTTTGGGGGTCTGAAACGAATTAATCTAATTTACATTATTCCTTATGGGAACAAATTTGTTTGGTATCGGCACTGAACAGCCTTCTGAAACAATTAAGCTCGTAACTCGAGGTACCACTGTACTGGTATAATATATGAGCCAGTTTTTATGATTTTTTTACCAAACATTTTTTGAACACACAAATAAAAATATTTCTTAAATTTCATGAATAGTACACAAATATCTTTATTTACTACAAGTACATGTACATGGTATACAGGCCTAGCTGACATCAATGACATATTACTATATAGAAAGTCCCTTGTTATGCTGAGCATTTCGGGCAGATTAGGTCAGTGTCCTAGGATGCGACTCACACCAGTCGACTAACACCCAGGTACCCATTTTACTGATGGGGAACATAGACAACAGGTGTAAAGAAACACGCCCAATGTTTCTGCCCTGGCTGGGAATCGAACCCAGGCCCTCGCCGTGTGAAGCGAGAGCTTTAGCCACCAAGCCACCAGAGCCACCCATAGAAGAGAGGAGCTTACGACAACGTTTTGGTCCAACTTGGACCATTTACAAAGTCACACTAACAAAAAGAAGAGAAGGAGGGAGTATATATAGAGGCCAGCAGACAGGGCGGGAACAAGAAAGGGGTGGAGGAGTAATAGTGGTAGTAGTAGTAGTAGTGGAGTCAGTCATATACTAAGAAAGAGGAGCACTGCAAGGGAGCTAGTGGCCCACATAGGGTAGGGCAAGAACACAGAGGGGGTAAAAATAATAATGAAGGACAAAAACATGGCAAAAGAAAGAAAACCCAGAGGAGAAAGAGGAAAGAGAAAAGGGAAGAGGGAGAAGGGGAAAAAATCAGGTTAAGTCATGGGTGTTCTGAAGTTTGGAGCATTTAACAATGTAATGGGAGAGGAAAGCATCTACAGAGACAAAGCCAGAACTAAGATTCATACAAGGAAAGTTGTGTATGAGGGAGGATTCAACCAGACGGCGACTGTGAAAGTTGGACGTAGGGTAGACAGTTTTAGCAGAAGACCAATCAATAGGATGACTGTGATCCTGACATGACAGAAAAGAGCATTGTTGGTGTCGGCAAGCCTAACATATTTTTGTGCTCCCTAAGTCTGTCAGAAAGAGATTGACCAGTTTCTCCAAAGTACTGAAGAGGACAGGAGGAACAAGAAATAGAGTAGACACAAGGAGCATCAATAGAGGGAGGAGAGGTATGAACTAGATTAGTGCGAAGAGTGTTAGTCTGGCAAAAAGTAAGTTTGATGTCTAAGGAACGGAGAGAGTTGTTGAGATCAGAGAGACCGGAAATGTAGGGAAGGCAGAGGACAGGAGAGTTCCCAGGAGTAGAGTTTGGGAGAGAAAGAGTCTGTTTACCACGTGATTATTATTATAATCACAGGGGTTATACAACGTTTACCACGTGAGAAGGCAGAGTCTATGAAATGGGAAGGGTAGCCAAGACGGGAAAATGAATTATGAAGAGTGTGTCTTTTTTGTTATTCATGAATAGTACCATGTTTCATTTAAATTTTCTCGTTGTATACGAGTGCTTTAGGATCCTCCTCATCTCAGTTATTTGTATGTCATTATTATTATTATTATTATCATGGGGCAGTGCTAAACCAGTGGGGTAATGCAGTACCTGGGAAATGGGAGATAATCAGATTTGATTCAAGGAAGATAGTACTAGTTCCAATTCTTCAATATTTATTATTATAATAAAAGCAGTGCTGTATGACCCACTAGGGTCATACAGCACTGCAACCTAATAATAATAATAATAATAATAATAATAATAATAATAATAATAATAATAATACTTTATTGAGACATGGTACAATGATACATGGTAGACATAGTTATACATAGTTATTACATAGTTATTAATGAGATGTACATGCCAAAAGCCCCTAATATGCTGTGCATTGAGCTCTTTACTAGCACCATGGGGTCTCTTTTCACTTTGAAGGGACCCCAATGGAAATAAGGCACTTTGTCTGACTTTTGGGGTTAGTAAGTTTATTTAGGTACAGGTACACATAAATACAGTTACACAACTTACCATACATAGTAACATATGCATAAATTACCTAGGATATCCCCCCAAAAAAGTCAAAGTGACTTATTTCCATTGGGAAGTTTATTCAGGTATACAAGTTACATTGATTATCATACATAGCAGCATATGTAGATTACCTAGGGTAACCCAAAAAGTCAGAGTGACTTATTTCTATTGGGTTCCTATGTAATTTACACTTTGTATGATAATTGCACTTGTGTACCTGTGCCTATTATTTATTAAAAAACATAACCAAGTGCTAAACCCATAAGGGTTATACAGCACTGATACCTTTGTCTAAATAAACTTACCAAGGGATTAGTGTGTGTAAAATTTCTTTCCTTTTTTTTAATATTATTTATAAATTAAATTTCTGTAAGTTAGCTGAATAAGCTTAATTAATTCTGAAAATAAAATCTTTAGCCATGCGTACACATACAAATCCTCAGTGTAATTTAAATCCATAAGGTTTAATTGATAAGCTTTATTTAAATGTTGCAAACATAAAAAAATATATTTACAATGGTCTTTGGGCACACGTATGTTATACATAAAATATTCTATAAACCTAACAGAAGATAAGTAAATAATGTCAATGTATTCATTGTCATGGGCTTACAGAAAGCTGTACTTCCTCACCTTTTCCTTACTGGACTGCATCTTTCAGCTTGTAGTGAGGAAGTAGCCAGATAAAGTGAATGAGCGGCCCCGGCCGGCCCTACTGCTTTAAGTGACTCAGGAACTTTGCTCACTCGCTCATCACATCACCCACACCTCACAAACTATCATTTATTAGGCTTATAAATCCTGTAAGACTCATAAATGGAGTACAATGACAGTGTGGCTCTCAGACTGTCACTTACGTCCTGCAGATAAGAAACACTGTTTACAATCTGGAAATATTTCAAACCCTTGGTGAAATATTTTTGGCTCGCTTAATAAATTAATGTATATATCGTGCTAAACCCCTAGGGGCCACACGGTGCAAGAGGAACGGGAGTTATACAAATATGAACCCAGGGAAGGATGTATATCTCAACCCCGAGGATCAAGTGTTCTTCTTAAGTATCAAATCACCTCACTAGAGAGGTAAAACTAATTTATTTCCCAATACAACATTTCCTATATATCTTTTTATTTAGCCTATTAAGCGTAAAAATATATAATTATTCTACAGGGAGGTAAATAAAGACCTTAGCCAAACGCAGGGAATCGGACATAGAAGCAGACCCTTCAGGTAGATATCCCAGGGATGGGCATGACATGTGTTATCGAGCGCTAAACCCGTAAGGATCATACAACTCATGGTGTAACGGGAAGCAATTAGGCTCAAGCCAAGGAAGGGAAGGATAGGTTTAATTTCAAGTGTCGAGCTCCTTCCTGGAGAGGACAGGACGTGCATTACCAGTTTATTGCGCCATGAGTTTCATCACCAACTTCACCTTGTGAATACCGCACTGCCTACGCTATTTAAAATATATACATATTCAAACAATTATCTGTGGTAAGCCTCGACTACTGCAGGTATTCTTGTAGTACACTGTATTTATAATATTAATTAAAATTAAAATTTGAGTGGCAGTATTATAATAAAAAAGAAGCGCTAAACCTACAAGGGTCATGAGTGTTTAGTTTGATATCTTTATTATGCACCCCATACCCATCCTGTGGGG
>WNWK01024478.1:0-29690 GCA_009830355.1 Cherax destructor
ATGGAAAAAAGGTTTTTTTAAAAGAGAGAAAAATAATTGCACTTATTTGGGTTTTAGTTAAAGAAAAAAAAAACCCAAGTCACATACAAAAATGAGGTAGTTGTTTGATTATAAGAATATAAAAAGAAAAACAATAGTGAAAAGGTTGAAATTTAAAATTTCAAGTAAAAAGTAATTACTAATATGTAAATAGTTAGGTTGGGAAATGGTAATGATAGATATGTATTAAAAATAAAAAAAAAAAAATAAATGGTTACAGATAAGTTAAAAGATATATATAAAAGTTAAAAATAGGTTGTACAATTATATTAGTGGGAAATTTAATATAGTGAGGTAGCAGATTATTAGAACAAATATGAAGTTAATTACATTAATATAAAATTTTAGTTAATTACATTAATATACAAACAGTTTTGTGAGAAATATAGATTGTGAGGTTGCAGTTACTAGTACAACTGTTGCACTAACGCAGACTAAGGATTAGGTCATTGAAATTGTTCAGTCTCTGTAAGGTTAGCATCTCGAAGGAATTTGGACAGTTCATTTTCATTCGTGATAAGTAAGCACGGCCTACTTGTTTTCTTAACTAGGATTTTCCCTTCCCGGAAGCACTGGTGGATTTTGTCATTATTTTTACGTTTAAGTTTTCACTCTGTATAGGAGGTTCTGACGTTTTTTGTGAGGCACTGCTACATAAAGATTTTTTTTGCACTAATTGATGTTTTAAGATCGGTTTTACTGTCTATCGGTGAAATCTAAGCATAACACTCTTTTTTCACCTTGTGTGCCAAGTAATGGGATTCTGTTATTTCAGATGTTGGTACTACTAAATTTAAGTGGTCTTTTATTGGTCTGAAGAGCAGCATCTTTGCAGTTGGTATGGTTTATGCACTTGGAAAGAGTGCATCTAATTATTACCGTTGGATAACTTATCTTGCTCATTTTTATCTTCTTGGTAGAAAATAGTCAGTCAGCTGGGTATCCATGTTGGTCTTCCAGTTCTTGACAGCATCTTCAACCTTTCGTGTTTAGGGATGTTATTTGGTCTGTATGGCTGGCTATGACTGATTGGAGGGTCTTTCCAAAATTAGCCATTCCAGCTGATGTAAACTTCTGCTCAAAGCTTAGGGTCTTTCTTTCAAGGTCTAACTTAGTTTCATGCTTAGATAGTGTTGTACAAGATTCATGTTTTCCTCAGTTAAGGTGGTGATGTATGACTTTAAAAGTGACAGGATCATTTGTCATCCCTCCATATACAGTGGACCCCGAGTCGAAAAATTTCACCCTGAAGTCTGCCAAGCGCTATTACCGAACAAATTTACTCTCTTAAGGAAAATGTCACGTAGGTTAGTCTATTTCAGACCCCAAAAGTACACTTCCACAAGCACTTACAATATTATACTTACATAACTGTACGTTTGGGGTTTACGAAACTCGGGGTTCACTGACAGTGGACCCCATTTTCGAAGGTTCTTATTTCGTAAACATCGTTTTCGGTTTTTCGTTTTTGAGAATCGAAACTGGCTCTTTTTGGAAAGTATTAGACCTGTCCCCCCGCCCCGCCTGCGGAGGCGGGGACGCCGCCAGGTAAGCATTGTTTACCATTGAGAGAACATTACCCAGTGCGTTTTTCAAACATTCACAAACATTTGGTGTCTTTTGGTTGTTTAGTAGTCACTGTGAAATAAGTCACCATGGGTCCAAAGGCTTCCTAGTGGCACCCCTGTGGTAAAGAAAGTGAGGAACACCATCAACAAAAAAAAGAGATTATAGAAAATATGAGAGTGGCGCCCCCCCCGAGTAAGCTTGCCGGATGTACAAAAAAACCCCATCTACTATCAGCTCTATCCGGGCGAGAAATGAGATAAAGGAAGCAATTTTAAAAGGGGTTGATATGTTAACGAAAAATAGATCGAAAACAGTGGATGAGGTTGGAGAAGTTGTTGTCGGTGTGGATCAATGAAAACAGAGAGCGGGGTGATAGTATTTCCATGGCGATAATTTGTGAAAAGGCAAGGAAGTTGCACGCAGATCTTGTCAAGACAATGCCTGGAACCAGTGGTGAGGCGAGTGATTTTAAAGCCAGCAAAGGCTGGTTTGACAAGTTTTTAAAAAACGTAGTGGCATACACAGTGTTGTGAGAATGTAGAGGCAGCCAGCTCAGACAAACGTGCAGCTGAAAAAAATTGTGCAGGAATTCCAGGGGGTTTTGTGAGAGGCTGAACAATTCCTCCCAACAAGTGTTTAACTGTGATGAAATAGGCCTTTGGGAAGAAAAGCCCAACAGGACCTTCATTACTCAGAGGAAAAAAGGGACAGCCAGGACACAAGCCCTATGAAAGACAGGCTAACTCTTATGATGTGTGCCAATGCCAGTGGTGATTTTAAAATGAAGCCTTTTTTCTGGGTATCACTATGAAAATCCCAGACCCTTCAGGAATCACAGTGTTGACAAGAATAATTTGTGTGTGCATTGGAAGGCTAACACCAAGGCATGGGTCACTACAGAGATTTTCAAGGAATGGGTGACTGGAGTGTTTGGCCCTACTGTGAAGAAATACCTCCTTGAAAAGAAATTGCCACTCAAGTGCCTCCTGGTACTGACAATGCCCTGCTCACCCTCACAACTTGCAAGAGTGTTTGTCTGACAAGTTAATTTCCCTCAGAGTGAAGTCTGCCTCCTAACGCCACTCCCCCTCCAGCCCATGGACCAGCAGGTCATTTCCAACTTCAAGAAACTGAACACCAAAGCAGTGTTTTTAAAGTGCTTTGAAGTGACCTCGGGCACTAAGTTGACCCCCAAAAGAGTTCTGGAAAGATCATCAATATTGTTGGGTTCATATTATAGGTAAGGCTTGGGAGGGAGTGACTTCCCGGACTTTGAACTCTGCTTGGAGACCATTGTGGCCTTGTGTCCAACAGAGGGATTTTGAAGGATTTGAGGCTGACCCTGACGACCCTGTGCCTGTTGACCCCTATTGTGGCATTGGGGAACAGCCCCGGGGGTTTGAGGTGAGTGGTGAGGGTGTGGAAGAGTTGGTGGAGGGGGCACAGGGTAGAGCTAAAACTGAAGAGCTGCAAGAGCTTCATCGGGGGAAACAACAGACCACAGCTGAAGTTATTGCTTAAAGGCGGAGGGTGAGAGACAGAAGGAGGTGCCCTTTTCAGGTTTAAAGATGGTAAGATCTCACAAAGCTCATCAGGGGACTACACACCCTGACTTTCACGTCAGTGTTCCTGATGAGAGATGCACAAATCCCTGAGTTAGAAGTCTCAGGGCCACAGGGTCCAACCAATCAATGTATGCCGTGAGGTGTCTGGTGGGTACACTCAAACCACCCTGTGAGTCTCCATCACCAGCAATTCCAAAGTCAGGGAAAAAACACTAAACCAGTCTATGAGAGTCTAGCAGGTCCTGTCACCAGGTGAGTCGGGGCACACTAAGCAGGTCCTGTCACCAGGTGCCTGGTGCACACTGTCAGCAAGTCGGCTCAGCAGTTCAACATTGGGTCTGATGACGTTTCCCCGTGGATGCGGCCGGGGGTAACTCCTAACCATTTTTATAGGTAGGAGGCCGCAACAGTGCTTGTAGATATAATGCATAAACTTGACTGACAAATACGTATTTACACTTGCTCAGGAACCAGATGTGACAACGCAGTTGTGTGTAATACCTGTTGGTTCTGAGGGGCCCTTCGAGACAGAGAGAAAACAAGCAGACAGAGAGACAGATAAGTAGGGACAGAGATAAACAGAGACTTAAACAGAAAACGGAGAGCTAGATGGGCAGATAGAAAGCTAGACAGAGAGCTTGACAGATAGACAGACAGACATGTTTATGTGAAAAGTAAAAAACAAATAAAGCGAGGGGCGATGCTCATCAAATGTCACCACTTATAATTGCACTGTCAGCAGTGGACGGGACACTTGTCTTACATCATGCTTGAAGGGAACTTATTATTATTATTATAACAAAAGAGGTTTATAAACTAAAAGAGGAGGAAAAGGGGGATAAGATATAAACAACTTTTGGGAGGATAGATGGGCTAGTGAGAGTATAGGCAACGGGTTGAAGATGTATGGGGTAGGTTTAAAATGTAGTGTTAGAGTGTTCAGAAGTTTGTGGTTATTGGAAAGTGGGTGTGGAGGGAAGAATAGCGATTGGTGGAATGATGAGGTAAAGAGAGTAGTAAGGAGAAAAAGTTAGCATATGAGAGGTTTTACAAAGTAGAAGTGATGCAAGGAGGGAAGAGTATATGGAGAGAAAAAGAGAGGTTAAGAGAGTGGTGAAGCAATGTAAAAAGAGAGCAAATGAGAGAGTGGGTGAGATGTTATCAGCGAATTTTGTTGAAAATAAGAAAAAGTTTTGGAGTGAGATTAATAAGTTGAGGAAGCCTAGGGAACGAATGGATTTGACAGTTAAAAATAGGAGAGGAGAGTTATTAAATGGAGAGATGAAGATAAGGAAGCTGTGATTTCGTGTATAGGGCAAGGAGGAATAACATCTTGTAGGAGTGAGGAAGAGCCAGTTGTGAGTGTAGGGGAAGTTCGTGGGGCAGTGGGTAAAATGAAAGGGGGTAAGGCAGCTGGAATTGATGGGATAAAGATAGAAATGTTAAAAGCAGGTGGAGATATAGTTTTTGAGTGGTTGGTGCTATTATTTAATAAATGTATGGAAGAGGGTAAGGTACCTAGGGATTGGCAGAGAGCGTGCATAGTTCCTTTGTATAAAGGCAACGGGGACAAAAGAGAGTGCAAAAATTATAGGGGAATAAGTCTGTTGAGTATACCTGGTAAAGTGAATGGTAGAGTTGTTATTGAAAGAATTAAGAGCAAGACTGAGAGTAGGATAGCAGATGAACAAGGAGGTTTTAGGAAAGGTAGGGAGTATGTAGACCAAGTGTTTACAGTGAAACATATAGCTGAACAGTATTTAGATAAGGGTAAAGAGGTTTTTGTGGCATTTATGGATTTGGAAAAGGCGTATGACAGGGTGGATAGGGGGACAATGTGGAAGATGTTGCAGGTGTATGGAATAGGAGGTAGGTTACTGAAAGCATTGAAGAGTTTATACGAGGATAGTGAGGCTCAGGTTAGAGTATGTAGGAGAGAGGGAGATTATTTCCCAGTAAAAGTAGGCCTTAGACAAGGATGTGTGATGTCACCATGGCTGTTCAATATATTTATAGATGGGGTTGTAAGAGAAGTGAATGTGCAGGTGTTGGCAAGAGGTGGGGTTAAAAGTTAAAGAGATGACACTGTGCTTTTGAGAGATTCTGAAGAGAAGTTGCAGAGATTGGTGGATGAGTTTGGTAGGGTATGTAAAATTAGGAAATTGAAAGTGAATATAGGAAAGAGTAAGGTGGTAGGTTGGTAGACAGCAACCATCCAGGGAGGTACTACCGTCCTACCAAATGAGTGTGAAACATAAGCCTGTAATTGTTTTGCACGATTGTAGGATTGCTGGTGTGTTTTTCTGTATCATAAACATGCAAGGTTACAGGTATGTCTTGCTACTTCTACTTCCTCTTTAAGGGGGGCTCCTTGTCGCAGTAAAGAGGCTATCGGTCTGAAGAATTGGACCTCTTGGTCTTCTTCCTCAGACCAAACCTAATTACCCCCCAATCCCCCCTCCCCTTTCCCATCTTCCCCATCCTCCCTTTTCCCTTTCCTCCTCATCCCTCCCTTATTTCCTTCCCATTTTTACCCTGGGAGCTCCTCTCCACAGGCATTGTAGTTCCTAGGTAGGGGGAAGGGTACCGTAGTCCAATCCCATTCCGTTGAGGTTCTTGGCGGTGGTGTAGTTTGCCGTGGAATCTGGATCACCTGGGGATGTCCCGATCCCTCTCCGGTCTCCGGGGGGTGGCCTTGGGTATCTTTCGGGCGACGGGTGTATCTCTGGAGGCCACCTTTCAGATTCCGGGGGTGGTGGCAGAAGGTGGTATGCTTTGTGGCAGATATCCAGCCGCCCTCTCTTTTGTCCGCTGAGGTGGCTCGGTGGATCTGAGGTTGCTATCCCGGATTGCTGGTTTACTGGCATGAAGGGTAGGAGCACGGACCATGCAGCATCTGCACTACTTGCAGATGCTGCATGGAACCCGTGCCATACTACTTGAGAAGGCTTATGATACAACTTGGAGATGTAATATCTTGGCACAGGCCCACTCCTTAGGCCTCCGAGGCAACCTACCATTCTTCCTTAAGGCCTTCTTAACTGACAGACATTTCCGTTTCCAGGTTAGTAATGAGCTTTCCCTGGAATTTGTCCAAGCTGAAGGTGTCCCCCAGGGTTGTGTTCTGAGCACAACACTCTTTCTCCTTGCTATAAATAATCTGGCATCTTTTTTCCCATCCAATATTTGGTCATCGCTCTATGTGGATGACTTTGCTATAGCTTGTGCAGGTGCTGACTGTCACCTCATTGCAGTTTCCCTCCAGCATGACATCAACCGGGTTTCTGATTGGGCCACCACCCACGGGTTTAAATTTTCTAGTGGCAAAACTCATCAAATTACGTTTACTAGACGTTCAGTGGTCTTTGATCATCCATTGTACCTATACGGCTCATGTATTCCAGAACGTGATAGTCAGGTTTCTCGGCCTCCTGTTTGACCATCGATTGACTTGGAAACCTCATATTACCTCTCTTAAGGCAACTTGTCACAGCCGGCTGAACCTCCTTAAAACCCTCGCACATCTTTCATGGGGGGCTGATCGTAGAACTCTCCTTCGTCTACATTCAGCCCTAATTTTATCAAAACTCGATTATGGTGACCAGATATATTCGGCGGCCTCCCCTGCTACTCTTTCCATCCTTAATCCCATCCATCACCAGGGATTACGCTTATGCCTTGGTGCATTTCGTTCTTCCCCGGTTGAGAGCCTCTATGTAGAAGCAAACATTCCATCCTTGTCCGATCGTCGTGATGCACATTGCATTCGCTATTATGTTCGCTCTCATGACCTCCGCAATCCTTCCATGTATAGGATTGTTACAGATGTTGGTAGACACTTTTTATTTGTTCGTCGCCCCTGCTTACTTCGTCCCTTTTTTCTTCGTCTACATTCACTCCTGTCTTCCATTCAGCTACCACCTCTATATGTTCATGTGACATCTCCCTTTCCCCTACGCCCTTGGGAAGTTCCTGCTGCCTTTGTCTGTTCTATTCCTCTACCTTGCGTGAAAGCCCGCCTACCTATGGCGGCTTCTCGCTCTTTTTTTCTAGACCACTTCCGTTCTCATTCCCATGCCACCGCAGTGTACACCGATGGTTCAAAGTCGTCTGACGGCGTCGGATTCGCAGCAGTGTTTCCAGACAGCGTCGTGCGAGGGCATCTATTATCCTCGGCTAGCATATTTACAGCTGAATCTTGTGGCACTTATCCTTATTGCATCTATGCCTGTACCACCATTTGTAGTCGTTTCAGACTCCCTTAGTGCTTTACAGGCTATCCGTAAAATTGATACACCTCACCCCCTAGTTCTTTGTATCCAACTTTGGTTACGCCGTATCTCTAGCAAGCACAAAGATATTGTTTTTTGTTGGGTCCCTGGTCATGTTGATGTACAGAGCAATGAACAGGCAGACACTGCTGCGCGGTCAGCAGTACATGACTTTCCAGTTTCATATAGAGGTGTTCCTTTTACGGACTATTTTGCGGTCATTGCTACCCACCTTCACACCCATTGGCAACAACGCTGGTCTGACCTGCTAAATAACAAACTTCATTCTATTAAACCGAGTATAGGTTTCTGGCCTTCTTGTCACCAATGTCGAGGTTGGGAGACTACACTCTCCCGTCTTCGCATTGGCCACACTCGTCTTATGCATGGGTATCTCATGGAGAGGCTCCCTGCCCCTCTCCGTGAGCATTGTCAGGTTCCAGTGTCTGTTCTACACATTCTGTTGGACTGTCCACTTTATTAACGAGGACACAGAATTTACCTCCAACGGCATCTTCGCTCTGCGGCCCTTTCTTTGCCTTCCCTTCTTGCTGATGGACCCGCCTTTAATCCTGACACTCTCATTGACTTTTTGACAGAAACTGACTTACTACACAAACTCTGAAGATTATACCTCTAGCACCTCCCTCAGTCCCTTCTACCTCGATCTCTTGCTACCCTCTATCCCTGCACTATCCACTGTCCTGCTGCACTCCATACCCTACTAATCATCCATCTCCCGCTTACAATCTATTCTCCCTGCATCCTGTCCTGCCCTGCCGCGCTGTATAACCCTTGTGGTTTAGCGCTTCTTTTGATTATAATAATAATAATAATACTCTACTTACACTTAGGTAACACTACACATGCATGTACAAGCATATATATATATACTAACCCATCTGGGTTTTTCTTCTATTTATCTTCCTAGTTCTTCTTCTTTTTTTATTTCTGCTTATCTCCATAGGAAAGTGGAACAGAATTCTTCCTCCAAAAGTAAGAGGGGCCTGGAGACATGACTAATGAACAGAGAAGATGTTATTTTAGTGCCAGGAATGTCTGCCTTGTTTATTCTGGACCGTATTTTGAAATTGGCATCATTTGAAATTTGTGTGAAATTGGCCAAATTGCCATTTTCTGACCACTTTTTTGGGTTGAAATTGGTAAATGGGTGGTTTCTTGTACTCAATTGATAGAACAAATGGAATTCTAGTGAAATAGCTATAATTTTAGTAGACTGGAATATTGGAATTGGCCAAAAATAGGGCTCAAAGTGGGCGAAATCACCAATGCGTAAATATCGTCGAGACCGATAACTTCGTGAGAGCATAATTCCATAAGTTTTCTATCAAATTTCAAACTTTTTGTGTCATTATGATCGGAAAAAGATTATCGTTTCATAAGAAAAAATAATATTTTTTTTTTCCAAAAAAATTTCGACCCTGAGAATGAGTTTGGGAGAGGGTCTGTCGACCCCAAAGGGTTAAAGGTTGGTAGACATCAACCACCCAGGGAGGTACTACCGTCCTGCCAGGTGATTGTGAAACAGAAACCTGAAACTGTTTTACATGATGGTAGGATTGCTGGTGTCTTTTTTCTGTCTCATAAACACGCTGGATAACAGGTATATCTAGCTACTTCTACTTACACTTTAGGTCACACTACACAGGCATGCACATGCATATATATACATACACACATCTAGGTTTTTCTTCTTTTCTTTTTAATTTTCTCTATTGTCCATGGGGAAGTGGAAAAGAATCTTTCCTCCGTAAGCCATGCGTGTCGTACGAGGCGACTAAAATGCCGGGAGCAATAGGCTAGTAACCCCTTCTCCTGTACACATTTACTAAAAAAGAGAAGAAGAAAAACTTTATAAAACTGGGTTGTTTGAATGTGCGTGGATATAGTGCGGATGATAAGAAAGAGATGATTGCTGATGTTATGAATGAAAAGAAGTTGGATGTCCTGGCCCTAAGCGAAACAAAGCTGAAGGGGGTAGGCGAGTTTCAGTGGGGAGAAATAAATGGGATTAAGTCAGGAGTATCTGAGAGAGTTAGAGCTAAGGAAGGGGTAGCAATAATGTTGAAGGATCAGTTGTGGAGAGAGAAGAGGGAACATGAATGTATAAATTCAAGGATTATGTGGATTAAAATAAGGGTCGGATGTGAAAAGTGGGTCATAATAAGTGCGTATGCACTTGGAGAAGAGAGGAGAGAGAGAGATTTTGGGAAATGTTAAGTGAGTGTGTAGGAACTTTTGAGCCGAGAGAGTAGTCGTGGTATGGGACTTAAATGCTAAAGTAGGAGAAGCGTTTAGAGATGGGGTGGTAGGTAAGTTTGGGGTACCAGGTGTAAATGATAATGGGGAGCATTTGATTGAACTTTGAATAGAAAGGGGTTTGGTTATAGCTAACACATATTTTCAGAAAAAGAGGATAAATAAGTATACAAGATAAAATGTAGGGCAAAATGACAGTACATAGTTTGTTGGACTACAAATTGGTAGATAAAGGACTGTTGGGTAGACTTCAGGATGTATATGTTTATAGAGGGGCCACAGATATATCAGATCACTTTTTAGTTGTAGCTACAGTGAGAATAAAAGGTAGATGGGATACAAGGAGAATGGAAACAGCAAGTAAGAGAAAAGTGAAGATTTATAAACTAAAGGAGGAGGCGGTTAGGGTAAGATATAAACAACTGTTGGAGGACAGATGGGCTAGTGAGAGTATATTCAGTGAGGTAGTAGAGGTATGGGGTAAGTTTAAAAATATAGTACTAGAGTATTCAACAGAAGTTTGTGGTTATAAGAAAGTGGGTGCAGGAGGGAAGAAGAGCGATTGGTGGAATGATGATGTAAAGAGAGTAGTAAGAGAGAAAAAGTTAACATATGAGAGGTTTTTACAAAGTAGAAGTGATGCAAGGAGGGAGGAGTATATGGAGAGAAAAAGAGAGGTTAAGAGAGTGGTAAAGCAGTGTAAAAAGAGAGTAAATGAGAGGGTGGGTGAGATGTTAATAACAAATTTTGTTGAAAATAAGAAAAGGTTTTGGAGTGAGATTAACAAGCTGAGAAGATGGAGGGAATATTTTGAGGAATTGGTAAATGTTAATGAAAATAGGGAAGCTGTGATTTCGTGTATAGGGCAAGGAGGAATAACATCTTATAGGAGTGAGGAAGAACCAGTTGTGAGTGTGGAGAAAGTTCATGAGGCATTGAGTAGAATGAAAGGGGGTAAAGCAGCTGGGATTGATAGGATAAAGATAGAAATGTTAAAGGCAGGTGGGGATATAGTTTTAGAGTGGTTAGTGTTTTTATTTAATAAATGCATGGAAGAGGGTAAGGTACCTAGGGATTGGCAGAGAGCATGCATAATTCCTTTGTATAAAGGCAAAGGGGACAAAAGAGAGTGTAAAAATGATAGGGGAATAAGTCTGTCGAGTATACCTGGTAAAGTGCATGGTAGAGTTAATTTTGAAAGAATTAGGAGTAAGACGGAGAGCAGGATAGCGGATGAACAAGGAGGCTTTAGGAAGGGTAGGGGGTGTGTACACCAAGTGTTTGCAGTGAAACATATAGGTGAACAATATTTAGATAAGGGTAAAGAGGTGTTTGTGGCATTTATGGATTTGGAAAAGGTATATGATAGGGTGGATAGAGGGGCAATGTGGCAGATGTTGCAAATGTATGGAATAGGAGGTAGGTTATTGAAAGTGGTGAAAAGTTTTTACGAGGATAGTGAGGCACAGGTTAGAGTATGTAGGCGAAAGGGAGATTATTTCCCAGTAAAAGTAGGCCTTAGACAGGGATGTGTAATGTCACCGTGTTTGTTTGATATATTTATAGATGGAGTTGAAAGAGAAGTGAATGTTCGGGTGTTGGCAAGAGGTGTGGGGTTAAAAGATAAAGAATCTAACACAAAGTGGGAGTTGTCACAGTTGCTCTTTGCTGATGACACTGTGCTTTTGGGGGATTCTGAAGAGAAGTTGAAGAAGTTGGTGGATGAGTTTGGTAGGGTATGTAAAAGAAGGAAATTAAAAGTGAATATAGGAAAGAGTAAGGTGATGAGGATAAAAAAAAATTAGATAACAGAAGATTGGATATCAGATTGGAGGGAGAGAGTATGGAGGAGGTGAATGTGTTCAGATATTTGGGAGTGGATGTGTCAGCAGATGGGTATATGAAGGATGAGGTGAATCATAGAATTAACAAGGGGAAAAAGGTGAGTGGTGCACTGATTAGCTTGTGGAGACCGAGAACTTTATCCATTAAAGCAAAGAGGGGAATGTATGAGAGTATAGTTATACCAATACTCCTGTATGGGTGTGAGACATGGGTTGTGAATGTGCAACAAGGAGAAGGCTGGAGGCAGTGGAGATGTCGTGTCTGAGGGCAATGTGTAGTGTGAATATAATGCAGAGAATCCGTAGTTTGGAGATTAGGAAGAGGTGTGGGATTACCAAAACTATTATCCAGAGAGCTGAGGAGGGGTTGTTGAGATGGTTTGGACATATAGAAAGGATGGAGCAAAATAGAATGACTTCGAGAGTGTATAAATCTGTAGTGGAGGGAAGGCAGGGTAGGGGTCGGCCTAGAAAAGGTTGGAGGGAGGGGGTTAAGGAGGTTTTGTGTGCGAGAGGCTTGGACTTCCAGCAAGCGTGCGTGAGCGTGTTAGATAGGAGCGAATGGAGACAAATGGGTTTTAGGACTTGACGTGCTGTTGGAGTATAGGCAAGGTAACATTTATGAAGGGTTTCAGGAAAACCGGCAGGCCGGACTTGATTCTTGGAGATGGGAAGTACAGTGCCGGCACTCTGAAGGAGGGGTGTTAATGTTGCAGTTTTGTAGCTGTAGTGTAAGCACGCCTCTTGCAAGACAGTGATGGAGTGAATGATGATAAAAGTTTTTCTTTGTCGGGTTACCCTGTTTTGGTGGGAAACGGCCGATGTGTTAATAAAAAAAAAAGTAAGGTGATGAGGATAAAAAGTATAGGCAACGGATATCAGATTGGATATCAGATTGGAGGGAGAGAGTATGGAGGAGGTGAATGTATTCAGATATTTAGGATTGGACGTGTCAGCAGATGGGTCTATGAAGGATGAGATGAATCATAGAATTGATGAGGGTAAAAGGGTAAGTGGTGCACTTAGGAGTCTGTGGAGACAAAGAACTTTGTCCGTGGAAGCAAAGAGGGGAATGTATGAGAGTATAGTCATACCAACACTCTTATATAGGTGTGAAGCATGGGTGGTGAATGTTGCAACAAGGAGAAGGCTGGAGGCAATGGAGATGTCATGTCTGAGATCAGTGTGTGGTGTGAATATAATCCAACGAATTCATAGTGTGGAAATTAGGAGGAGGTGCGGGATTACCAAGACTATTATCCATAGGGCAGAAGAGGGGTTGTTGAGGTGGTTTAGACATGTAGAGAGGATGGAACAAAGTAGAATGACTTCGAGAGTGTATAAATCTGTAGTGGAGGGAAGGCGGGGTACTGGTTGGCCTAGGAAACGTTGGAGGGAGGAGGTAAAGGAGGTTTTGTGTGCGAGGGGCTTGGACTTCAAGCAAGCATGCATGGGCGTATTTGATAGGAGTGAATGGAGACAAATGGTTTTTAACCCTTTGACTGTCGCAACCCCTAATCCTGAGTGCTCTCCTGTTGTCGCAAAATTTAAAAAGAAAAAAAAAAAATTCTAATGAAATAATAATCTTTTCCCAGTGGTAATGACACCAAAAGTATGAAATTTGATGGTAAACTTATGGAATTACGCTCTCGCGAAGTTAGTGATCTCGGCGATATATACGCATCGGCAATTTCGCCTTATTTTAGCTTTATTTTCATCCAATTCCATTGTTCGAGTTGACCAAACTCATAGCTATTTCTTTAGAACTCCATTTGTTCTATCGATTGAGTACAAGAAACCACCAATTTACCAATTTCACCTACCCAATAAAGTGGTTAGAAATTGGCAATTTGGCCAATTTCATGCAAAATAAAAAAGTTGTCAATTTCAAAATAGGGTTCAGAATAAACAATGCAGACATTCCTGGCACTAAAATAAGATGTTATCTGTTCATTAGTCACGTCTATAGGCCCCTCTTGTATTACTCTTGCTTTCTATTTTGATTTTTTATTCACACAAAAAATAGAATATTTACCGTTATGCAGAGTATTGCATTATTGTAAAAATGGTGAAAATAATATCAGTGCACTTGTGAAAGAATATTAGACTCACCAATTGATGTGTATTGGATGCGTGGGATGATTTGTTTACTCCTGAACATTTGCAAAAATCGAACATTTCCCCTACTTTGAGCTCAATTTCAAAGTCGTTTTCATCATGAAACTAATCAAAATCATATATATTTCTGTAGTTTGTTTTCCATTCTATCAAATGAGACCATAAAAAGAGAATACAACCATAAATACTATACGAAAATACACCTCAAAGACGGCGTTTTAATCCAAAAGCACGGTCAGAGGTTTTTTTTCTCTCATTATGCACTGCGTGCTGCAGGATTTTTTTTATACTGCGCACACTGACCACACAGACCCATTCTCTCATATGTGGCCTACCAGCTTTCTCCCGCTTGATTTGAAGCCGCTAGAATTTCTGAGTATATATACTTCCGAAACAGTGGCTCGTAAGATGTATATATACGACCGAAACAGTCAAAGGGTTAATACTTGATGTGCTGTTGGAGTGTAAGTAAAGTAACATTTATGAAGGGATTCAGGGAAACCAGCAGGCCAGACTTGAGTCCTGGAGATGGAAAGTACGTACAGTGCCTGCACTCTGAAGGAGGGATATTATATGGTGCAGTTTTATAACTGTAGTGTAAGCATGCCTCTGGCAAGACAGTAATGGAGTGAATGATGATGAAAGTTTTTCTTTTTCGGGCAACCCTGCCTTGGTTGGAAACAGCCGATGTGTTAATAATAAAAAAATTATTATTATTATTATTAATTTTCTATTCTCCCACATATCCAAAACATTGCTAGGACCTATAAATACTTTGTATATATTCCTAGACAATAGTAAATGACCAAGTCGGGTGTAAATGTCTACCTGTCAGTGTATTTGTGACAATTTAAGTACAATTTCAGTACCTAATACAGTGGACCCCCGACTATCGGCCGGTCTGAGTATCGGCCGACTCAAGTTTCGATCGCTTTTTTCAGCCCAATTTTTCCCTGACTATCAGCCGTTTCCCCAACTATCTGCCCGCGTACCAGATCTATCCGCCTGCCCGCACTTGCGCGCCTCCCCGCGCAGGCGTCGTGAGCCAGTCTAGCTTTGTTTACCATTGAGTAAACATTACCCAGCACGCTCATTCAAACATTTCTCAATAATTTTATTGTGTTTATTGATTGTCACTGTGAAATATAAGTCACCATGGGTCCAAAGAATCTTCCTAGTGGCACCCCTGTGGTAAAGAAAGTGAGGAATACCATTGATCTGAAGAAGGAGATCGTAGAAAAATATGAGAGTGGCGTACGTGTGGGGGAGCTTGCCAGGATGTACGTACAACAAAAACAAATCTACTATCACCTCTATCCTGGCAAAGAGAAAAGAAATCAAGGAAGCTGATGTTGCAAAAGGTGTTGACATGTTTGCCAAAAATAGATCAAAAACAGTGGATGAGGTTAAAAAGTTGTTAGTGGTGTGGATCAATGAAGAACAGATAGCGGGTGATAGTGTTTCCATGGAGATAATTTGTGAAAAGGCAAGGCAGCTGCACACAGATCTTGTCAAGAAAATGCCTGGAACCAGTGCTGATGCGAGTGGTTTTAAGGCCAGCAAAGGCTGGTTTGACAGATTTAGGAAGCGTTGTGGCATACACAATGTTGTAAGGCATGGTGAGGCAGCCAGTTCAGACAAACTTGCTGCTGGAAAGTTTGTGACTGAATTTAAGGGGTTTGTAGACATTGAAAAATTCAAACTCCAACAAGTGTTTAATTGTGATGAAACAGGCTTCTTTTGGAAGAAAATGCCAAAGAGGACCTACATTACTCATGAGGAAAAGGCACTGCCAGGACACAAGTCTATGAAAGACAGGCTAACTCTCATGTTGTGTAGTAATGCTAGTGGCGATTTTAAAGTGAAGCCTTTACTGGTGTATTACTCTGAAAATCCCAGAGTGTTCAAGAAAAACAATGTCACCAAGAGTAAATTGTGTGTGTTTTGGAAGGCTAACACTAAGTCATGGGTCACAAGGGAAATTTTTATAGAGTGGGCCTTCAAGTGTTTGACCCCAATGTGAAAAAATACCTACAGGAAAAGAAATTGGGACTCAAGTGCCTCCTGGTACTGGACAATGCTCCTGCTGATCCTCACAACTTGGCAGACTTTTTGTCTGATGAGTTCAGTTTCATCACAGTAAAGTTCTTGCCTCCTAACACCACTCCTCTTATCCAGCCCATGGACCAGCAGGTCATTTCTAACTTCAAAAAACTCTACACAAAAGCAGTGTTTCAAAAGTGCTTTGAAATGACCTCAGACACTGAGTTGATCCTAAAAGAGTTCTGGAGGAATCACTTCAGTATCCTCCATTGCATAAGCCTTATAGGTAAGGCTTGGGATGGAGTGACTTCCAGGACTTTGAACTCTGCTTGGAGACCATTGTGGCCAGGTTGTGTCAAACAGAGGGATTTTGAAGGGTTTGAGACTGACCCTGACCCAGACGACCCTGTGCCTGTTGTGTAAGGTATTGTGGCATTGGGCAAGTCCCTGGGGTTGGAGGTGAGTGGCGAGGATGTGGAAGAGTTGGTGGAGGACCACAGGGTAGAGCTAACCACTGAAGAGCTGCAAGAGCTTCATCTGGAACAGCATCAGGCCAGAGTAGGGAAAATTAATTCTCAGGAGGAGGAAGATAAACTGGAGGTGCCTTCTTCAGAGATTAAGGAGATTTGTTCAAAGTGGAATGATGTGCAATGGTTTGTAGAGAAATATCACCCTGAGCAAGCTGAAATAAGCCATCTCTGCAACAAGTTCAGTGACAGAGCCATATTGCACTTCAGGAACATGTTAAAGAGGCCCCAGAAAAAGAGGACTGTGTACAGTTATTTTGTGAGACAGGGGTCCAGTGACTCTCAAGCTGGTCCTAGTTGCATTAAAAGACCAAGAAGGGAAGTAACCCCAGATAGGGCTTTGATACCTGAAGTCCTTATGGAGGGATATTCCCCTTCCAAACACTAAGCCCCCTCCCTCACTCCTCCTCCGTTTCTTCCAGATGCCAGCAAGTTTCTTCAATAAAGGTAAGTAAATGTT
The DNA here is from genome assembly GCA_009830355.1 of Cherax destructor. Classification (NCBI taxonomy): domain Eukaryota; kingdom Metazoa; phylum Arthropoda; class Malacostraca; order Decapoda; family Parastacidae; genus Cherax; species Cherax destructor. The sequence continues at coordinate 16,717 of WNWK01024478.1, forward strand.
ATTTTTAATGTAAATTTATAAATTTAATGTGTTGTTATTATGTGTTTTGTGTATGTAAAACTATAGTTATTCTTTAAAAAATTAATTTTTTGTGAATATTTTTGGGTGTTTGGAACGGATTAATTGTATTTACATTATTTCTTATGGGAAATAAAGGTTCGACTTTCAGCCAGTTCGAGTTAAGCCCTAGCTCCTGGAAAGGATTACGGCGATACTCGGGAGTCCACTGTATTAGTGTCAGAACAAAGATTGGGTATGAAATGACAAGAACTACTATAAATTGTAATTATCAGAACATAAAAATTTTATAAAATATAAAAACGAGAAAAAAGGTATATTGGCAACACTCCTGCAAGCGGCAGGACTCGATGTTGCCGTCAGGTGAGCATCCAGTGCCAACTTCAATCCTAATTTTTTTATCCTATAACACTTAGAAAAATGTGCTCTTTATTTCTATAAAAAAAAAAAACTATTTTTTTTTTTCAAAATATTCGGAGCGCTGGGCGAGAGAACGTATATATATGTTTGGACCATTTAGGGGTTAATAATGATAATAATAACACAATAATAATCACTCTGAGGCGTATAAAACATTAATATAGACATTTTGCTTAATCCATCTATGATATTTTTTGAAAATTTTGCAGCCTCTCCTCACTTAGCGACAGAGATAGGGGCCTAAGACCCCGTCGGTAAACGATTTCATCACTAATCTAGGAATGACCCCTTACTGACATTTCAAAAGTGTCACCACCCCTCCCTCTCCCCACCTTCTCCCTCTCTGTATAGCCCCCAGCTGATTGGACAAATTAATGTCTTGGTCTGAAAAGTGCCAGATGAAGTTCAATGTGGACAAGTGTAAGGTGCTAGTTCTTGGTAATGAAATATCCCACACACCCTCCGATACCTCTCCATATATGTCAGTTTTTATTAATTTGGGCGTCTTTATCATGTCTGTCTGTCTATCTGTCTGCCTGATTGAATGACTTACTGACTTGACTGAAGGACTTACTGACTTGGCTGAATGACTTACTGACTTGACTGAAAGGCCGTCACTAGATGGCAGTGAATACCACAACAATGTGGGAGCGGTTGTGGCCGCCTCCACTTGTCACATAATGACATACAGTAGACCATCCTTTAGCACGAGATTGTTACACGTTACAGGTATTGCACGATTGAAGAATTGCGGCACATTATTATCTAACATGACGTAAAACTGATATTACACGGTTCACGGGAGGAGAAAAATTTTGAACGCACGGTAGCCTGCGGTGGGTTAAACCATTGAGTCAGTGGGGGTCCTACTGAGGGTGGCTATGAGCCACATCAAGTGTTTAATGCTGACGAGAGAAGTGTTTTCTGGAAGAAAATGCCAACACGAACTTATATCAGTCAGCAAGAGAAAAGTGCACCAGGCTTCAAGACAGCAAAGGATCGCTTCACCTTGCTCCTTTTCGGTAATGCATCAGGTGATTTCAAGTGTAAGCCCAATCCTTGTGCTTAGAGGAAAATGGTATTTGTTTTTCCTTCCCGCAAACTGTAAGTTTATTCAGATACACGGGGCCAGGAGCTGAGTATCGACCCCTGTAACCACAATTAGGTAAGTACAGTTACATTGATTATCATACATAGCAGCATATGTGTAGAGAACCTAGGATAACCCAAGAAAAGTCAGACAATGGAAATAAGTCACTCTGACTTTTTTGGGTTATCCTAGGTTCTCTACACATATGCTGCTATGTATGATAATCTTCGTAACTGTATCTGTGTATACCTGAATAAACTTACAGTTTGCGGGAAGGAAAAACAAATAATCATTCCCACAAGCAGCCTTGTTGTTGTTCAGCGGACACCACCGGCCTTCCCCAGCCACCCTGGACCCCACCATCCCAGCATTCGTATGTATTTCATACGCGTCAAAAAAAAGTCCTCTGCTACAAGCCAGCTGTGTTTGTGAAGAATGAGAGAGAGAGTGAATTGTGTTTTGATCTTTAAATTAATATATCTTGTATCTGCCAAGGAATCAAAGTTTTGCTCAAAGTGGCAAGAAAAGGTATAAGCATTTAAGTCTTAGAATTAACAAAGAAAAAGATATTAGACAAGACATAACCCGTGGCTGTAATGAAGTGTTACTTTATACACACAAAAAGAGGTAAACATAAGTTTGTGTGACTGACTGACTTGACTGACTGACTGACTTGACTGACTTGACTGACTGACTGACTTGACTGACTGACTGACTGACTGACTTGACTTACTGACTGACTGACTTACTGACTGACTGACTTGACTGACTTACTGACTGACTGACTTACTGACTGACTTACTGACTGACTGACTTGACTGACTGACTTTACTGACTTAACTGACTGAATGACTTGACTGATTGAATGACTTGACTGACTGAATGACTTGACTGACTGATTGACTTGACTGACTTACTGACTGAATGACTTGACTGACTGTGACTGACTGACTTACTGACTTGACTGACTTACTGACTGAATGACTGACTTGACTGACTGACTGACTGCTGACTGACTGAACTGACTGACTGACTTACTGACTGACTGACTGACTTACGTGACTGACTGACTGACTGACTTACTGCAGCTTGACTGACTGACTGACCGCTGACTGACTTGAATGCTTGACTGACTTGAGCTTGACTGACTGACTGACTTAACTGACTGTGACTGACTGATTGACTTGACTGACTTACTGACTGAATGACTTGACTGACTTACTGACTGAATGACTTGACTGACTTACTGACTGAATGACTTGACTGACTTACTGACTGAATGACTTGACTTACTGACTGAATGACTTGACTGACTGACTGAATGACTTGACTGACTTACTGACTGAATGACTTGACTGACTTACTGACTGAATGACTTGACTGAGCAGTAAAAACAACATAATACATCATGATAATGAACTACAATTACATATTCACTTTTATTTTTGTAAGATCTGTTGGACTAAAAAAAAACTTGTTTGGCTTTTTGGGGACTTCCAGGAACGTAACCCTATTTTTCCCATAAGTTATTTTAATTATATAACACGAAATTTTCTAACACGTGCTAAATGACGATCTACTGTATTTTATTCATTCTATAGTATATATCAGGATTCTATGTTATTTATATTGTTTATTATGTCATATTAGAAGAATTGTGATAGATAAATAAGCCATGGAGTTGATATTAGTGAAATATTCAAGGAGTATTTTGTCCTGTCTCCAGACAAACTCTCGTCAGCCGCCGACGCTGCCACATATATAATGACATATTTTATTAATTCTAGACTATATATGTATCAGTTTTCTATGTTATTTATATTGTTTATTATGTCGTATTAGATGAATTGTGATAGATAAATAAGCCATATAGATGATATTAGCAAAATATTGAAGTATCTTGTCTTGCCTCCTGAGAGCCGGAATGGATTAATTGCATTTCAGTTAATTTAAATGAGGAAAATTGACTCTGCAAACGATCAAATCCAGATGCGAATTTATTTATTAACTATTTATGTAATTTATGGAAAAAAATTTTAAAATTATTTAATAAAATTAATAAATTTTTTAATTTTGAAAAAATATTGTTTTAAAATTTTAGAACTAAAAATATAATTTTTAAAAATTTTAATCTAAATTTAATCGTCAAAAAAGATTAAAAATTTTATAAAGATTTTATTATATTATTATAAATTGAAAATTGAAAATAATTACTAATTAATTTAAATTTAAATATTTTTACTATTAAGAAAAAGTAACTAATTTTATATTTTTTTGAATTATTAGTATATTTTATAAAATATTTTAGAAAATCTTGAAAACTTAAGTAAAATATAAAATAACGTATATGATATTTAAATTTAATATTTTCATTTCTAAAAAATCTAAAAATTATAAATATTTTTAAATATTAAAATTATTCAAAAATAAAATAATGAATGTATGATATTTTTTCATTATAAATTTTTTTAATTTTAAATTCTAATTAATTTTAAAAAATTATTTACCCCCCCCCCCCCCCCCCCCCCCCCCCCCCCAATCGTATTTTAGCATATTTCGACTTAACGTTTATTTCTGGCAAAACTATTTAGTAATACTAATTTACACTTTAAATAATTTTCTGAATTAATTATGGAAAAGTAGCAAAATTTTATGATTTTCTTAGTAGGTTTTATCATAGTTTCGAAAATTAAACATCGTAAAATGTAAAAGTTATAGCATTTTAATTATAAATTTAAATTTAAATCATTAAATCTTAAAATCAATATTTTAGAATATTTCATATTTTGAAAAATGAACATTAAACTCAGAAATTTAAATCGTATTTTTGCATATTGACGTTTAATTTGAGGTTCTGGCAAATTTACTAAATACAATTTCACTTAATAATTTCTCTGCAATTATATGATACAATTATGATTTCTTGGAAGCTTACTATGATATTTATTAAATATTTCAAAATCTTAATCCTATCGTCAAAAATAATAGTTTATAGCATTTATTTAAATTTTTACATATTTTAAATCCTTAAATCTATAAAATCAATATTATAGAATATTTCATATATTTTCATGAAACATTAAAGTCAGAAATAAAAACGTATTTTTTGCATATTTCGACGTTTAAGCGTTTGAGTGCTTTTCTGGCAAACTCATTTTAGCTAAAATACTTAGATTTTCACACTTTTAAATAGAATTTCTCTGCAATTGAAATTTATGGGAAAAGTAAGCAAAATTTTATGATTTTCTTTAGGAACTTACTTATAGGTATATTTATCTAAAAAATAGTTTTCAGAAAATCCTTGAAAATGCCTTAATCGTCAAAAATGCAATAATAAGTTTATAGCATTTAATATTATAATTATTTACATATTTTAAAAATCCATTAAAATCATAAATCAATATTTATAGAATATTTCATATTATTTTCGAAAATACATGAAACATTAAAAGCTCAGAAAAATTGCTAAATCGTATTTTATTGCATATTTCGACGTTTAGAGTTTGAGTGCTTTCTGGCAAAACTCATTTTTAGCTAAAATACTTAGATTTTCACACTTTTAAATAAATTTCTCGCAATGAAATTTATGGGAAAGTAAGCAAATTTATGATTTTCTTTTGGAAGCTTACTCATGGTATATTTTTCTAAAAATAGTTTCAGAAATCCTTAATTAAATCGTCAAATGCAATAAAATCAAGTTTATTTTATATTTAATTATTTACATATTTTAAAATCCCATTAAAAATCATAAAAATCAATATTTATAGAATATTTCATATTATTTCGAATACATGAAACATTAAACTCAGAAAATGTCTAAAACTATTTTATTGCATATTTCGACGTTTAGAGCGTTTAGTGTTTTGGCAAACATTTAGCTAAATACTTGTTTCAACTTTTAAATAAATTTCTGCAATTGTATGGGAAAGTAACAAATTTTATGATTTTCTTTAGAGCTTACTATAGGTATTTTATCAAAAATAGTTTTCAGAAAACCTTGAAAATCTTAATCGTCAAAAAATCATTTTATTGCATATTTCGACGTTTTAGAGCGTTTGAGTGCTTTTCTGGCAAAACTCATTTTCAGCTAAAATACTTAGATTTCACACTTTTAAATAGAATTTCTCCTGCAATTGAAATTTATGGGAAAAGTAAGCAAAATTTTATGATTTTCTTTTAGGAAGCTTACTCATAGGTATATTTTATCTAAAAATAAAAATCTTGAAAATTAAATCGTAAATCAATAAAATAATTAAATAGTTTATAATTTTAAATTTTAATCATTAAATTTAAAAATCAATTATAAAATTCATATTTTTAAAATCATGAAAATTAAAACAAAAATCTAAAATCTTATGCAATTCACTTATTTATGCTTTTGAACCATTTTGCTAAAATACTTAGATTTTCACACTTTTAAATAGAATTTCTCTGCAATTGAAATTTATGGGAAAGTACAAATTTATGATTTTCTTTGGAAGCTATTAGGTATATTTTATCTAAAAATAGTTTTCAGAAAATCTGAAAATGCTTAAATCGTCAAAATGCAATAATAAGTTTATACATTTTAATATTATTAATTATTTACATATTTTAAAATCCATTAAAATCTATAAAAATCAATATTTTATAGAATATTTCATATTATTTCGAAAAAACATGAAACATTAAAAGCTCAGAAAAATGTCTAAATCGTATTTTATTGCATATTTCGACGTTTAGAAGTTTGAGTGCTTTTCTGCAAAACTCATTTTAGCTAAAATACTTAATTTCCACTTTTAATAAATTTCTCTGCATTGAATTTATGGGAAAATAAGCAAAATTTTATGATTTTCTTTAGGAAGCTTACTAAGGTATATTTTATCTAAAATGTTTTCAGAAAATCTAATGCTAATGTCAAATGCAATAAAATAAGTTTATACATTTTTAATATTTATAATTATTTACATATTTTAAAATCCTTAAAAATCTATAAAAATCAATATTTTTATAGAATATTTCATATTATTTCGAAAAATACATGAAACATTAAAAGCTCGAAAAATGCAAATCGTATTTTATTGCATATTTCGACGTTTTAGAGGTTTGGTGTTTTCTGCAAAACTCATTTTGCTAAAATTGATTTTCCACTTTAAATAGAATTTCTCTGCAATTGAAATTTATGGGAAATAAGCAAAATTTTATGATTTTCTTTTGACTTACTTATACTGTTTTCAAAATCTTGAAAATGCTTAAATCGTCAAAATGCAATAAAATAAGTTTATAGCATTTAATATTAATTATTTAATATTTTAAAATCCATTAAAATCTTAAAATCAATATTTTATAGAATATTTCATATTATTTTAAATACATAAACATTAAAAGCTCAGAAAATGTGCTAAACGTATTTATCATATTTGACGTTTAAGGTTTGTGCTTTTCTGGCAAAACTCATTTTAGCTAAAATACTTAGATTTTCACATTTTAATAAATTTCCTGAATTAAATTTTGGAAAGTAAGCAAAATTTTATGATTTTCTTTGGAGCACTTAGTATATTTATCAAATAGTTTAAAATCTGAAAATGCTTATCGTCAAAATCAATAAATAAGTTTTAGTTTATTTAATTATTTTAAAATCATTAAATCTATAAAATCATTTAAGATTTTATATTTCAAAAACAGAACATTAAAATGAAAAATGTCTAAAACGTTTTATTGCATTTTCGCGTTGAGGTATCTTTGGCAAAAAGCTCAGAAAAATGTGCTAAAATCGTATTTTATTGCATATTTCGACGTTTTAGAGCAGTTTGAGTGCTTTCTCAAAACTCATTTTAGCTAAAATACTTAGATTTCACACTTTTAAATAGAATTTCTACTCAATTGAAATTTATGGGAAAAGTAAGCAAAATTTTATGATTTTCTTTTAGGAAGCTTACATATGGTATATTTTATCTAAAAAATAGTTTTCAGAAAATCCTTGAAAATGCCTTGAATCGTCAAAATGCAATAAAATAACGTTTTATAGCATTTTGAATATTTATAATTATTTACATATTTTTAAAAAATCCCATTAAAAATCTATAAAAATCAATATTTTATAGAATATTTCATATTATTTTCGAAAAATACATGAAACATTAAAAAGCTCAGAAAAATGTGCTAAAATCGTATTTTATTGCATATATCGACGTTTTAGAGCGGTTTGAGTGCTTTTCTGGCAAAACTCATTTTAGCTAAAATACTTAGATTTTCACACTTTTAAATAAATTTCTCTGCAATTGAAATTTATGGGAAAAGTAAGCAAAATTTTATGATTTTCTTTTAGGAAGCTTACTCATAGGTATATTTTATCTAAAAAAAAGTTTTCAGAAAATCCTGAAAATCCTTAAATCGTCAAAAATGCAATAAAATCAAGTTTTATAGCATTTTGAATATTATTAATTATTTACATATTTTTAAAAATCCCATTAAAAATCTATAAAAATCAATATTTTTATAGAATATTTCATATTATTTTCGAAAAATACATGAAACATTAAAAAGCTCAGAAAAATGTGCTAAAATCGTATTTTATTGCATATTTCGACGTTTTAGAGCGGGTTTGAGTGCTTTTCTGGCAAACTCAATTTTTAGCTAAAATACTTAGATTTTCACACTTTTAAATAGAATTTCTACTGCAATTGAAATTTATGGAAAAGTAAGCAAAATTTTATGATTTTCTTTTAGGAAGCTTACTCATAGGTATATTTTATCTAAAAAATAGTTTTTCAGAAAATCCTTGAAAATGCCTTAAATCTTCAAAAAATGCAATAAAATCAAGTTTTATAGCATTTTTTAATATTTCATAATTATTTACATATTTTTAAAAAATCCCATTAAAAATCTATAAATATCAATATTTTATAGAATATTTCATATTATTTTCGAAAAATACATGAAACATTAAAAAGCTCAGAAAAATGTTCTAAAATCGTATTTTATTGCATATTTCGACGTTTTAGAGCGTTTGAGTGCTTTTCTGCAAAACTCATTTTTAGCTAAAATACTTAGATTTTCACACTTTTAAATAAATTTCTCTGCAATTGAAATTTATGGGAAAAGTAAGCAAAATTTTATGATTTTCTTTTAGGAAGCTTACTCATAGGTATATTTTATCTAAAATAGTTTTCAGAAAATCTGAAAATGCCTTAAATCGTCAAAAATGCAATAAAATCAAGTTTATAGCATTTTTGAATATTTATAATTATTTACATATTTTTAAAAATCCCATTAAAAATCTATAAATATCAATATTTTATAGAATATTTCATATTATTTTCGAAAAATACATGAAACATTAAAAAGCTCAGAAAAATGTTCTAAAATGGTATTTTATCGCATTTTTCGACGTTTTAGAGCGGTTTGAGTGCTTTTCTGGCAAAACTCATTTTTAGCTAAAATACTTAGATTTTCACACTTTTAAATAGAATTTCTCTGCAATTGAAATTTATGGGAAAAGTAAGCAAAATTTTATGATTTTCTTTTAGGAAGCTTACTCATAGGTATATTTTATCTAAAAAATAGTTTTCAGAAAATTAGTTTTCAGAAAATCCTTGAAAATGCCTTAAATCGTCAAAAATGCAATAAAATAAGTTTTATAGCATTTTTGAATATTATTAATTATTTACATATTTTAAAAATCCCATTAAAAATCTATAAAAATCAATATTTTATAGAATATTTCATATTATTTTCGAAAATACATGAAACATTAAAAAGCTCAGAAAAATGTGCTAAAATCGTATTTTATTGCATATTTCGACGTTTTAGAGCGTTTGAGTGCTTTTCTGGCAAAACTCATTTTAGCTAAAATACTTAGATTTTCACACTTTTAAATAGAATTTCTCTGCAATTGAAATTTATGGGAAAAGTAAGCAAAATTTATGATTTTCTTTTAGGAAGCTTACTCATAGGTATATTTTATCTAAAAAATAGTTTTCAGAAAATCCTTGAAAATGCCTTAAATCGTCAAAAATGCAATAAAATAACGTTTTATAGCATTTTTGAATATTTATTAATTATTTACATATTTTTAAAAATCCATTAAAAATCTATAAAAATCAATATTTTTATAGAATATTTCATATTATTTTCGAAAATACATGAAACATTAAAAAGCTCAGAAAAATGTGCTAAAATCGTATTTTATTGCATATTTCGACGTTTAAAGGTTTGAGTGCTTTTCTGGCAAAACTCATTTTAGCTAAAATACTTAGATTTTCACACTTTTAAATAGAATTTCTCCTGCAATTGGAAATTTATGGGAAAAGTAAGCAAATTTTATGATTTTCTTTTAGGAAGCTTACTCATAGGTATATTTTATCTAAAAATAGTTTTCAGAAAATCTTGAAAATGCCTTAATCGTCAAAAATGCAATAAAATAAGTTTTATAGCATTTTTGAATATTTATAATTATTTACATATTTTAAAAATCCCATTAAAAATCTATAAAAATCAATATTTTTATAGAATATTTCATATTATTTTCGAAAAATACATGAAACATTAAAAAGCTCAGAAAAATGTGCTAAAATCGTATTTTATTGCATATTTCGACGTTTTAAGACGGTTTAGTGCTTTTCTGGCAAAACTCATTTTTAGCTAAAATGCTTAGATTTTCACACTTTTAAATAGAATTTCTCTGCAATTGAAATTTATGGGAAAAGTAAGCAAATTTTATGATTTTCTTTTAGGAAGCTTACTCATAGGTATATTTTATCTAAAATAGTTTTCAGAAAATCCTTGAAAATGCCTTAATCGTCAAAAAATGCAATAAAATCAAGTTTTATAGCATTTTTGAATATTTATTAATTATTTACATATTTTTAAAAATCCATTAAAAATCTATAAAAATCAATATTTTTATAGAATATTTCATATTATTTTCGAAAATACATGAAACATAAAAGCTCAGAAAAATGTGCTAAAATCGTATTTTATTGCATATTTCGACGTTTTAGACGTTTGAGTGCTTTTCTGGCAAACTCATTTTTAGCTAAAATACTTAATTTTCACACTTTTAAATAGAATTTCTCTGCAATTGAAATTTATGGGAAAAGTAAGCAAAATTTTATGATTTTCTTTAGGAAGCTTACTTATAGGTATATTTTATCTAAAAAATAGTTTTCAGAAAATCCTTGAAAATGCCTTGAATGTCAAAAATGCAATAAAATAACGTTTTATAGCATTTTGAATATTTATAAATTATTTACATATTTTTAAAAATCCATTAAAAATCTATAAAATCAATATTTTTATAGAATATTTCATATTATTTTCGAAAAATACATGAAACATTAAAAAGCTCAGAAAAATGTGCTAAAATCGTATTTTATTGCATATTTCGACGTTTTAGAGCGGTTTGAGTGCTTTTCTGGCAAAACTCCATTTTTAGCTAAAATACTTAGATTTTCACACTTTTAAATAAATTCTCCTGCAATTGAAATTTATGGGAAAAGTAAGCAAAATTTTATGATTTTCTTTTAGGAAGCTTACTCATAGGTATATTTTATCTAAAAAAAAGTTTTCAGAAAATCCTTGAAAATGCCTTAAATCGTCAAAAATGCAATAAAATCAAATTTTATAGCATTTTTAATATTTATAATTATTTACATATTTTAAAAAATCCCATTAAAATCTATAAAAATCAATATTTTTATAGAATATTTCATATTATTTTCGAAAAATACATGAAACATTAAAAAGCCCAGAAAAATGTGCTAAAATCGTATTTTATTGCATATTTCGACGTTTAGAGCGTTTGAGTGCTTTTCTGGAAAACTCATTTTCAGCTAAAATACTTAGATTTTCACACTTTTAAATAGAATTTCTACTGCAATTGAAATTTATGGGAAAAGTAAGCAAAATTTTATGATTTTCTTTTAGGAAGCTTACTCATAGGTATATTTTATCTAAAAAAAATAGTTTTTCAGAAAATCCTTGAAAATGCCTTGAATCGTCAAAAAATGCAATAAAATAACGTTTTATAGCATTTTTAATATTTAATTATTTACATATTTTTAAAAAATCCCATTAAAAATCTATAAAAATCAATATTTTATAGAATATTTCATATTATTTTCGAAAAATACATGAAACATTAAAAAGCTCAGAAAAATGTGCTAAAATCGTATTTTATTGCATATTTCGACGTTTTAGAGCGTTTGAGTGCTTTTCTGGCAAAACTCATTTTAGCTAAAATACTTAGATTTTCACACTTTTAAATAGAATTTCTCCTGCAATTGAAATTTATGGGAAAAGTAAGCAAAATTTTATGATTTTCATTTTGGAAGCTTACTCATAGGTATATTTTATCTAAAAAAAACAGTTTTTCAGAAAATCCTTGAAAATGCCTTGAATCGTCAAAAATGCAATAAAATAACGTTTTATAGCATTTTTGAATATTTATAAATTATTTACATATTTTTAAAAAATCCCATTAAAAATCTATAAAAATCAATATTTTTATAGAATATTTCATATTATTTTCGAAAAATACATGAAACATTAAAAGCTCAGAAAATGTGCTAAATCGTATTTTATTGCATATTTCGACGTTTTAGAGCGGTTTGAGTGCTTTTCTGGCAAAACTCATTTTTATACTAAAATACTTAGATTTTCACACTTTTAAATAGAATTTCTACTGCAATTGAAAGTTTATGGGAAAAGTAAGCAAAATTTTATGATTTTCTTTTTAGGAAGCTTACTCATAGGTATATTTTATCTAAAAAATAGTTTTTCAGAAAATCCTTGAAAATCCTTAAACGTCAAAAAAGCAATAAAATCAAGTTTTATACATTTTAATATTTTTTAATTATTTACATATTTTAAAAATCAAAAAAAATCTATAAAAATCAATATTTTTTTGAAAATTTTTATTATTTTTGAAAAAACATGAAACATAAAAAAAAACAGAAAAAATTTTTTAAAAACGTATTTTTTGCATATTTGACGTTTAAACGGGTTTAGTGTTTTTTGGCAAAAACTTTTTGTAAAAAACTTAATTTTCACCTTTTTAAAAAAATTTCTCTAATTGAAATTTATGGGAAAAAATAAGCAAAATTTTTGATTTTCTTTTAGGAAGCTTACTTATAGGTAAATCTAAAAAAAATTTTTCAGAAAATCCTTTAAAAACCTTGAATAGTCAAAAATGCAATAAAATAACTTTTATACATTTTTATTTTTTTAAATTATTTAAAAATTTTTAAAATCCCTTAAAAATCTATAAAAAACAATATTTTTTTATAGAATATTTCATATTATTTTCGAAAAAACATGAAAATTAAAAAACTCAGAAAAAAGTTCTAAAATCGTTTTTATTGCATATTTCGACGTTTTTAAAGGGTTTTAGTGTTTCTAAAACTCATTTTTTTCTAAAATACTTAGATTTTCACACTTTTAAATAAAATTTTTCCTGCAAAAAATT
>WNWK01024479.1:0-29690 GCA_009830355.1 Cherax destructor
CTATTTGTATAATACACTTTTAAAGACCCTCCTTTCTCTTTACCCTTCCTGCTCCATTCTGTTTTTCCACTATACATATTACTGTCCTTGTTGTTGTTAAGAATTTTTATATCAAAGCCTAGATCTATATTTCGACATTCAGTATTTTCCATTTCTAAACCCATACCTCTAACTAATCTTAGTTTAAAGTCCTAACAACACCCTCAACTGAGCTAGCAAGAAAATCCACACCTGCCCTGGATAAGTGAACCCCATCCCTGGCATACATGTCATTTCGGCCATAGAAGTGGTCCCAGTTGCAAATGAATTGTACTGCTCCATTCATTTGCAACTGGGAACACTTCTATGGTGTCTTCTTTGGTGTCTTTTTTGATATATGTATGGAAAATAGTGATTCATTTTGTTTTTATTCATCTTTGTCACATCAGGTTGTCAAGTTACGCGGAAACGTTTCTTTTCTCTTTTCGTATAACATAAATAAATGAGAAAGTGGTATATTACCCTGAAACCCTTCATAAATGTTACCTTGCCTACACTCCAACAGCACGTCAAGTCCTAAAAACCATTTGTCTCCATTCTCTCCTATCTAACACGCTCACGCACGCTTGCTGGAAGTCCAAGCCCCTCGCACACAAAACCTCCTTTACCACCTCCCTCCAACCTTTCCTAGGCCGACCCCTACCCCGCCTTCCCTCCACTACAGATTTATACACTCTCGAAGTCATTCTATATTGATCCATCCATAGGTATTCGTATTGTTGAAACATATGGCTGCTCAACAGGCTTATGTAGTCCAATACAGATGTGACTTAAATAATGGATGAAAAAAAAACAGTGAAGAGGTAAATATGAGGTTATCAGTCCCTTAGTCTTAAAGAAGTAATTCTGAGGTGTTGGTTTCCTCAGTCTTAATAAGATGACATGAAGGTGAACACTTATCAATGCTGTGTTAGGGACTGACTACCTCATAATTACTTCTTCAAGGCTGAGGGACTGATCACCTTATATTTACTATTCCACTGCTTCTGCTGTCTCCATTATTAAAGTCACCTCTACATATTTAACTAAAGAAGCCTGCTGAGCAGTGGAAAAGTCTGTCATGAAAAGTTCCCACCTGTCGCACATGTGACTTATTCTTCAACTTTAGGTTATATTAGTTTTAATGTCACAGTCGCTGTCTTGACCAACTTCAGCACAAGAAAACAAAACTCCAAAGTCTTAAGAAGACTTGTTCAAGTACCCAATAATAACACACTGAGACTTCCCTATCATTGTGAGGCAGCTGAGAAGTACCAGTAATACCACACTGAGACATCCCTATCATTGTGAGGCAGCTGAGAAGTACCAGTAATACCACACTGAGACATCCCTATCATTGTGAGGCAGCTGAGAAGTACCAGTAATACCACACTGAGACTTCCCTATCATTGTGAGGCAGCTGATAAGTACCAGTAATACCACACTGAGACTTCCCTATCATTGAGAGGCAGCTGAGAAGTACCAATAATAGCACACTGAGACTTCCCCTATCATTGTGAGGCAGCTAAGAAGTACCAGTAATACCACACTGAGACTTCCCCTATCATTGTGAGGCTGCTGAGAAGTACCAGTAATACCACACTGAGACTTCCCCTATCATTGTGAGGCAGCTGAGAAGTACCAGTAATACCACACTGAGACTTCCCTATCATTGTGAGGCAGCTGAGAAGTACCAGTAATACCACACTGAGACTTCCCCTATCAATGTGAGGCAGCTGAGAAGTACCAGTAATACCACACTGAGACTTCCCTATCATTGTGAGGCAGCTGAGAAGTACCAGTAATACCACACTGAGACTTCCCCTATCATTGTGAGGCAGCTGAGAAGTACCAGTAATACCACACTGAGACTTCCCTATCATTGTGAGGCAGCTGAGAAGTACAGGTAATACCACACTGAGACTTCCCTATCATTGTGAGGCAGCTGAGAAGTACCAGTAATACCACACTGAGACTTCCCCTATCATTGTGAGGCAGCTGAGAAGTACCAGTAATACCACACTGAGACTTCCCCTATCATTGTGACGCAGCTGAGAAGTACCAGTAATACCACACTGAGACTTCCCCTATCATTGTGAGGCTGCTGAGAAGTACCAGTAATACCACACTGAGACTTCCCCTATCATTGTGAGGCAGCTGAGAAGTACCAGTAATACCACACTGAGACTTCCCCTATCATTGTGAGGCAGCTGAGAAGTACCAGTAATACCACACTGAGACTTCCCCTATCATTGTGACGCAGCTGAGAAGTACCAGTAATACCACACTGAGACTTCCCTATCATTGTGAGGCAGCTGAGAAGTACCAGTAATACCACACTGAGACTTCCTATCATTGTGAGGCAGCTGAGAAGTACCAGTAATACCACACTGAGACTTCCCTATCATTGTGAGGCTGCTGGAAGTACCAGTAATACCACACTGAGACTTCCCTATCATTGTGAGGCAGCTGAGAAGTACGAGTAATACCACACTGAGACTTCCCTATCACTGTGAGGCAGCTGAGAAGTACCAGTAATACCACACTGAGACTTCCCCTATCATTGTGAGGCTGCTGAGAAGTACCAGTAATACCACACTGAGACTTCCCCTATCATTGTGAGGCAGCTGAGAAGTACCAGTAATACCACACTGAGACTTCCCTATCATTGTGAGGCAGCTGAGAAGTACCAGTAATACCACACTGAGACTTCCCCTATCATTGTGAGGCAGCTGAGAAGTACCAGTAATACCACACTGAGACTTCCCTATCATTGTGAGGCAGCTGAGAAGTACCAGTAATACCACACTGAGACTTCCCTATCATTGTGAGGCAGCTAAGAAGTACCAGTAATACAACACTGAGACTTCCCTATCATTGTGAGGCAGCTGAGAAGTACCAGTAATACCACACTGAGACTTCCCTATCATTGTGAGGCAGCTGAGAAGTACCAGTAATACCACACTGAGACTTCCCTATCATTGTGAGGCAGCTGAGAAGTACTAGTAATACCACACTGAGACTTCCCTATCATTGTGAGGCAGCTGAGAAGTACCAGTAATACCACACTGAGACTTCCCCTATCATTGTGAGGCAGCTGAGAAGTACCAGTAATACAACACTGAGACTTCCATATCATTGTGAGGCAGCTGAGAAGTACCAGTAATACCACACTGAGACTTCCCCTATCATTGTGAGGCTGCTTAGAAGTACCAGTAATACCACACTGAGACTTCCCCTATCATTGTGAGGCAGCAGAGAAGTACCAGTAATACCACACTGATACTTCCCCTATCATTGTGAGGCTGCTGAGAAGTACCAGTAATACCACACTGAGACTTCCCTATCATTGTGAGGCAGCTGAGAAGTACCAGTAATACCACACTGAGACTTCCCTATCATTGTGAGGCTGCTGAGAAGTACCAGTAATACCACACTGAGACTTCCCTATCATTGTGAGGCAGCTGAGAAGTACTAGTAATACCACACTGAGACTTCCCTATCATAGTGAGGCTGCTGAGAAGTACCAGTAATACCACACTGAGACTTCTCTATCATTGTGAGGCTGCTGAGAAGTACCAGTAATACCACACTGAGACTTCCCTATCATTGTGAGGCTGCTGAGAAGAACTAGTAATACCACACTGAGACTTCCCTATCATTGTGAGGCTGCTGAGAAGAACCAGTAATACCACACTGAGACTTCCCTATCATTGTGAGGCTGCTGAGAAGAACCAGTAATACCACACTGAGACTTCCCTATCATTGTGAGGCCGCTGAGGCCACTGAGGCAGCTGAGAAGCTATGCTCAGTAAGGTCCTCAGGTCACCTCCATCCTAGAGTCAACATTCTATTCTATAAGGACACTAGTGATGGTGCTCTTTTCACTTTATGTACATCTTGTCTGACCTTTGACCTGCAGGGTCAATAGAGTTGTGTTGAGCCCACGTGACCTGAGACTCTCAACTATTTGTTGCAACACGTTCGCCAATTAGAGCCTACGATTTCTTACTAATTAATAATCGTGGTTTCCAATTTAATTTAACAACAGGACAAAATTTAATATATGGTATTCTCATTTAGGTTAGATATAATTACATGTAATTAACTGATAATAGCGAAATAACAATATACAGGCCCGCGAGGCCTAGTCATGGGCCGGTCCGCAGGGGCGTTGACTCTCTGAGACACCCTCCAGGTATACTCCAGGTATACTCCAGGTATTATTACTGGCAGAACGTAAAATCTTTGCTTGAAGAGTAAGATGTCTTACAATGTCTGAAATTAAAAAAAATTAGCTAGACAATGAGAAGCTTTGAAACTCATTAGAGGTGCTAAAGATTATTATGTATATTCATCTGGAAGTGATAAACACATAGAAGTTATATAACATCTTGGGAATGGTTGGAAATTAAGGTAGATCCACTTAAGGGGAGTTGTAACTAAGTGAATTAAGAGCCGTTTGGCAGTATCAGAGCTCAGCTTAAAACAATAGTTACTCGGGTAATTATCCCAGGAAGGTTATTAGGCAAAGATAACCTAAGAAGGAAAAACTGTGTCTTTTTTCTGGAAGAGCAACAAGAACGAGAGGGAACCTATTTACAGCAGGTGAGAGTAGGCAACAGTAGGAAGAAGCTTGAGATCCTCCCTCCCTTCTGTTGTGGTGACACGTGATGTGCTGGTGAGTGATGGTTCAATATTTGTCTCCTTTTACCCACGTCTACTCGTGCGCTACCATGAAAGACTTTATAACTACACAAACACAGAGAACGTGTAAACAACACACACGGAACTGAAGTTGAAGCAAACATTATTCTGTGTTTAGTTTGTACCACATATGGCAAACAAGACTGCTTCTCTGATATATGGCAAACAAGACTGCTTCTCTGATATATGGCAAACAAGACTGCTTCTCTGATATATGGCAAACAAGACTGCTTCTCTGATATATGGCAAACAAGACTTCCTCTCTGATAAACATCAACACTGTCAGATTTGGATGTCGTGCCGAATGGGTAAAATTGGTCAATTGGCAAGCACTTGTTTAAAATTAAGTCCTTTCTAAAAAAAAATCTTATACATTTAAATATATATATTTTTTCAACTTAGGTTAATGTAAAAATTAATAATTTTGTACCAAAAGAACCTTAGAAAACTTACCTAACATTATTATAAGAAACGCAATTCAATTTAGCCTAATCCAGCTAAATATATTTTAGATAAATGTTCAATAATTTCATAGTAAATAAACACAATAAAATATATTCTTTTCGTTGGGTTCAGAACGATTTTTGCGAAATCATTGATACACAAATTTTCACTTGCCTTATTCAGCACAAAAACCGTTGCTATTTAAACCCAAATCGCAAGTTTGACTTATTCGGCACGAATTCCTAGCATTGTAAAAATCTCTAATTGGTCGACCATGCAGGGGATGAGATGAAAAGCTGTAAGCCACCTGCCTGAAAGCTGGCTGCCTTGGATCAACGTCTAGCGAGAGCTGGATGCCAAGGTATTGGTCCAGTGTGGTACGGTCTGTTAAGCACTGCGTACCTTGTCACAAGGTTCGTAGGTTCGAGTCTCCTTCGGCCAGAGATCAGAGTTTATATATATATATATATATATATATATATATATATATATATATATATATATATATATGCAAGTCAACCACTATGAAAAATAGAGGAATTCCAAGCGCTTTCGTGACTACTCACATTATCATTATCATAGTTCCTTGATAATGTGAGTAGTCACGAATGCGCTTGGAATTCCTCTATTTTTTCATAGTGGTTGTCTTGCATATTTTGATATCACCTGTTTACTGTGATCTTTTTGCATATATATATATATATATGCACATATATATATATATGACCCCCGAAGGGGGTCACTGTATATTGATAATGACCTCCTGGAATTATGAAGGCAGCGATTTCCTTTGCCTTATCTGTCAGAGGTACTTGATAGTAACCTTTAAGGATACTAAGGTAGCCTTACCCACGAAGATGATTACGTCATCCAGACGTGGCAGAGAGTAAGCATCTGTAATAGTGACCTCATTCACCTTATAGTAGTCTGTACATATTAGAAACCCTCCATCAGACTTCTTAACCAGGATGCACAGTGAAGCCCACGGACTAGATGACTCCTCCACTAACCCATGCTCTAACAGAAATGTTACCTCCTGTTGAAGTAGCCTCTGTTTTTCAGGATTATGTCTGTAGGGGGAGAGTTTAATAGGTTTAGAGTTTCCAACATCTAGATCACGATATCATAGTGCATCTTGGCTCTCCATGTTTCAGGACCCCCATGGGGCTTCAGGTTTTCCCGGTTAATCTCCTTGAGATTGAAATCACCCATAACTAGTAACTTTGCTCTCCCCATGTTGGCTCTTCTGGCCACCTCGGCTAGTGTGTCTACCATTGTTCTGTTGCTCTCGTCGTATTCTTCTCTTGGCCTCCTGCAGTTCTGTGGCGGGTTGTACATTACAGCAATTACCACCTAATGGCCCTCAGACTGAATTGTTTCTACTATGTAGTCCCTTTCGCCTATCCCATCCATTTCCTCAAATCCCCACCGGTTTTTAATGGGCAGTACAACTCCTCCTCCCCCTCTGCTCCCTCTATCTTTCCTCAGGATTTGATATCCGGGTGGGAAGATTGCATGTTATCTGTGTGTGTGTGTGTACTCACCTAGTTGTGGTTGCAGGGGTCGAGTCATAGCTCCTGGTTCCGTGTGTGTGTGTGTGTGTGTGTGTGTGTGTGTACTCACCAATTTCTGCTCACTTATTTGTGGTTGCAATGGTCGACTCATAGCTCCTGGCCCCGCCTCTTCACAGATCGCTACTAGGTCCTCTCCCTGCTCCATAAGCTTTATTAAACTTCGTCTTAAAACTATGTATGGTTCCTGCCTCCACTATGTCACTTTCTAAGCTATTCCACTTCCTGACAACTCTATGACACAAGAAATGCTTCCTAACATCCCTTTGACTTATCGGAATCTTCAACTTCCACTTGTGACCCCTTGTTTCTGTGTCCCCTCTCTGAAACATCCTGTCTCTATCCACCTTGTCAATTCCTCACAGTATTTTGTATGTCGTTATCATGTCTCCTGTCCTTCAGTGTCGTTAGGCCGATTTCCCCTAACCTTTCTTCATTGGACTATCCCCTTATTTTTGTGACTAGTGTTGTTGCAAACCTTTGCACTTTCTCTAATTTCTTGACGTGCTTGACAGGTGTGGGTTCCAAACTGGTGCTACATACTCCAGTATGAGCCTGACGTACACGGTGTACAGAGTCTTGAACGATTCCTTACTGAGGTATCGGAATGCTATTCTTAGGTTGTCAGGCGCCCGTATGCTGCACCAGTTGTCTGGTTGATGTGCGCGTCAGATGTGCTCGGTGTTATACTCACCCGAAGATCTTTTCTTGAGTGAGGTTTGCAGTCTTTGGCCACCTAGACTCATTTAAAATTAAGTTCTTTCTAAAATTTAATTTATTAATTTAAAGATACATTGTTTTTCATCTATGTTAATGGAAATATTAATCATTTTGTACCAAAAGAACCTTAGAAAACTTACCTAACCTTATTATAATAAGCACAATTTAATTTGGCCTAATCCAACTAAATATATTTTAGATAAGTTTACAATAATTTAATAATAATCAAACAATGAAATATATTTTTTCGTTAGGTTCTGAATGATTTTTACGAAATTATTGCATACACAAATTTTCGGTTGCCTAATTCGGCAAGAAGAACGTCGGCAGAGTGCTGAAGGGATCTTGATGATCCCCGAGTCAGTCCCTGATCAGCCGGATTGCCTTGTATACAATCCCACTGATCAGGTTATTAAGAGTTGATCAATTCTGGGAAATAATAGGGATACCATGAACCCTAGAACACATAGTAGAGGATACCATGAACCCTAGAACAGACATAATAGGGGATACCATGAACCCTAGAACATATAGTAGAGGATACCATGAACCCTATAACAGACATAGTAGGGGATACCATGAACCCTAGAACACATAGTAGAGAATACCATGAACCCTAGAACAGACATAGTAGGAGATACCATGAAACATAGAACAGACATAGTAGGGGATACCATGAACCTTAGAACAGACATAGTAGGGGTTACCATGAACCCTAGAACAGACATAGTAGGGGATACCATGAACCCTAGAACATAGTAGGGGATACCGTGAACCCTAGAACACATAGTAGAGTATACCATGAACACTAGAACAGACATAGTAGGGGATACCATGAACCCTAGAACACATAGTAGAGGATACCATGAACCCTATAACAAACATTGTAGGGGATACCATGAACCCTAGAACAGACATAGTAGGGGATACAATGAACCCTAGAACACATAGTAGAGGATACCATGAACCCTAGAACACATAGTAGAGGATACCATGAACCCTAGAACAGACATAGTAGGGGATACCATGAACCCTAGAACACATAGTAGAGGATACCATGAACCCTAGAACAGACATAGTAGGGGATACCATGAACCCTAGAACACATAGTAGAGGATACCAGGAACCCTAGAACAGACATAGTAGGGTATACCATGAACCCTAGAACACATAGTAGAGGATACCATGAACCCTAGAACAGACATAGTAGGAGATACCATGAACCATAGAACAGACATAGTAGGGGATACCATGAACCCTAGAACAGGCATAGTATTGGATACCATGAACCCTAGAACACATAGTAGAGGATACCATGAACCCTATAACAGACATTGTAGGGGATACCATGAACCCTAGAACATACATAGTAGGGGATACCATAAACCCTAGAACAGACATAGTAGGGGATACCATGAACCCTAGAACATACATGCCATCATATCCATCAGGTTTGATAAGGAATTGTCTCTCCAATGTGACATGAATCAATTTAATTCATTAACAACAGTATAAAGACGAGTCGAATAGTAGATGCTTAATTTATCACAGACATATATAGACTGTTACAGAAAAGACAGACTTTAAAAAAACACATCCATCATTGTACTCTGCCAGATCAAGAGCTGTAGGTTGACCACCAGACAAGAGAGACAGAAGGCTGTAGTTGATGGAACTTTGTTTACATTAAAATATACATTGTCTGGTACATATAGGAATAAGATATATGGCGTCCTGTAGACGCCAGGTAAGTTATTATGTGTCTTCAGAAAAAAATACCTGGGGAGGGTATCGTGCCCATTAGAGCAAGATTCCTGGGAAGGCGTCGTGTATACAAGAACAATGCATCTGTCGTAGCGAGTGGAGGTTAAATATACATGGAGAGGCATGTACACAGGAGCTATGTACCTGGGGAGGGCGTCGTGTACCTAAGAACAAGGTATCTGTGGTTGGCGTCATCTTCAAAGGAACAAGACACCACTGTACTTAGATCACACACACAGACAATGAACGCTGGTGCTGTTCCACCCTGGCTGTTATCTTAATGACCCACCTCAAGGTGATAAAGGCAGGTAAGGACGCGAAGGTGACTTGTATGTTGGCGAACTCAGCCACGCCCACGTGCCTAGCACGAACCTGTACCCTAAGCCTGGCCCGTTTGGGGTGATCTACCTGGGGTGACTTGCATGTGGGTGATTTACCAGGCGAGAACCCAATGAGGTGACTTTACCTCCTGTTGACCACAGCCCAACCCACCAACCTACACGTGGACTTTTATTCTTAGTCTGACTTACCTAGATGACATCCTGGGGTGACCTGCTTTGGGTGACTTTACTGAGGTGTACCAAATCCACGAAAAATACAACCTACTCGACATCTGACTGATGATTTCATAGGCCTCAGTCATATGGTCAACATCACCGCGACCATCCACAAGACTGGAATCACAAAACCCATCCATAGGAAGAAATCACAGAACCCCAGCCACAAAATGGACTGACAAAGCCCCAGATAATGGGAGCAATCACAGAACCCCAGTCGTAGGGAGGATTTCACTCAACCTCACAGCCATAGGTTGGAAGCAGAGTGTTAGCCAGAGTGCCGGAATAATAGAGCGGCTATCACATGGCTGAAATCTACGACCTTTAGTCATATGAACGGGATCATCATACAGCCATAAAGCCAGCCAAGAGAACAGTATAGAGGGATATTGTACGAAAAACAAGTGGGGCTAAAAATGCCTATCCAGCTATAGCATCTACCACACAAAGATGAAGAAGCTACAATAAAATCTGAAAATTAAACACTCCAGACATATGGATGGAGTCATGTTGTCTCACCTATGAGGACGAAGTCACCAGACACCAGCCATAGGACTTTCCCATCATAAACACTATATGCAGAAACTAATAAACAGGACATCATCTGCTTACGACTCGTCTTGAAACACAGTTTCCTGACTACCAATACACGTATATATATATGTGAATAAATGCATTCAAACATATATACCAGCGTTGTTGACCTAAAGCTCTCCACCCTTCCTCAGTACTTCTCTCTTAAGACAAAAAATATTTTTACAGTGATTTTTCTTCTCACTCATGTGTATGTGACGATAAGTTCACCTTGACATATTATTATTATTATTATTAACTATTATTATTTAGTTATTATCATTATTATTATTAATTTAATTATGTTATTATTACGAATTAAATTATTAGTATTATTAATATCGTTATTATTATTATTTGTTATTATTATTAAATTAACTATATTATTATTATTATTATTAAAGAATTATTATTATTATTATTATTATTATTATTATTATTATTATTATTATTTAACTATATTATTATTTAACTATATTATTATTAAACAAATTATTATTATTATTATTATTATTATTATTATTATTATTATAAGCTAAAAGGGGTTTACCCCACAAACGGTTGGGTTTAGTCCTGACTTTTTCTCTTCTACTGCAGTTCTTACTCTCACCGGCTATTCTTCTTCTGTCCCCACTTCCCCCTCGCCCCTAGTGGGTCCTTACCTGTGAGTCTCTGAATGAATGAATATTATTATTATTATTATTATTATTATTATTATTATTATTATTATTATTATTAAATTCTTCTTCTTCTTCTTCTTCTTCTTCTTCTTCTTCTTCTTCTTCTTCTTCTTCTTCTTCTTCTTCTTCTTCTTCTTCTTCTTCTTCTTCTTCTTCTTCTTCTTCTTCTTCTTCTTCTTCTTCTTCTTCTTCTTCTTCTTCTTCTTCTTCTTCTTCTTCTTCTTATTATTATTATTATTATTATTATTATTATTATTATTATTATTATTATTATTATTATTATTATTATTATTATTAAATACATTATTAGTATTACTAATATTATTATTATTAATATTAGTATTAGTAATATTATTTGTATTAATATAATAATTAATTCTAATAATTTAGTAGTGACAAATTTACCCACACAAACACGACATATAATAGTTACTGCCTTCACTCTAAGTTCCAAGAATAATTCAACGTTAAAGTCGCTCACAGGAGGACGATTCACATACTATATATTTAATGTGACTTATCTGCAACAAGAATTTTAAACTCTCTTATATATAAAATGTGCATCCAGACACTTCACGTTCACTCTGTGCTATTGCTGGAGTAGGTGTGCTGGAGTAGGTGTGCTATTGCTGGAGTAGGTGTGCTATTGCTGGAGTAGGTGTGCTTTTGCTGGAGTAGGTGTGCTATTGCTGGAGTAGGTGTGCTATTGCTGGAGTAGGTGTGCTATTGCTGGAGTAGGTGTGCTGTTGCTGGAGTAGGTGTGCTATTGCTGGAGTAGGTGTGCTATTGCTGGAGTAGGTGTGCATTGCTGGAGTAGGTGTGCTATTGCTGGAGTAGGTGTGCTGTTGCTGGAGTAGGTGTGCTGTTGCTGGAGTAGGTGTGCTATTGCTGGAGTAGGTGTGATATTGCTGGAGTAGGTGTGCTATTGCTGGAGTAGGTGTGCTATTGCTGGAGTAGGTGTGCTATTGCTGGAGTAGGTGTGCTATTGCTGGAGTAGGTGTGCTATTGCTGGAGTAGGTGTGCTATTGCTGGAGTAGGTGTGATATTGCTGGAGTAGGTGTGCTATTGCTGGAGTAGGTGTGCTATTGCTGGAGTAGGTGTGCTATTGCTGGAGTAGGTGTGCTATTGCTGGAGTAGGTGTGCTATTGCTGGAGTAGGTGTGCTATTGCTGGAGTAGGTGTGCTATTGCTGGAGTAGGTGTGCTATTGCTGGAGTAGGTGTGCTATTGCTGAAGTAGGTGGAACTTTTTGTTATTACCTTTGAAGGATAACAACAGATGCTTATAAAAATAAAATGGTCTTCAGACACCTGAATATATGACTCGATCGATGAATCTTGTCTTTCAGATTAAGATTTTTGTAGTAAATAATAAGTAGACACGCTAGTAATTAGACAATTAGTAAGTAGACACGCTAGTAATTAGACAATTAGTAAGTAGACACGCTAGTAATTAGACAATTAGTAAGTAGACACGCTAGTAATTAGACAATTAGTAAGTAGACACGCTAGTAATTGACATATAAGGACAGTAGTAAGTAGACAATGCTAGTAACACGCTAGTAATTGACAATTAGTAAGTAGACACGCTAGTAATTAGACAAGTAGTAAGTAGACAAGTAACAAAGTAAGTAGACATGCTAGTAAGTAGACAAGTAGTAAATAGACACGCTAGTAATTAGACAAGTAGTAAGTAGACACGCTAGTAAGTAGACAAGTAGTAAGTAGACATGCTAGTAAGTAGACAAGTAGTAAGTATACACGCTAGTAAGTAGACAAGTAGTAAGTAGACATGCTAGTAATTAGACAAGTAGTAAATAGACACGCTAGTAATTAGACAAGTAATAAGTAGACACGCTAGTAAGTAGACAAGTAGTAAGTAGACATGCTAGTAAGTAGACAAGTAGTAAGTAGACAAGTAGTAAGTAGACATGCTAGTAAGTAGACAAGTAGTAAATAGACACGCTAGTAATTAGACAAGTAGTAAGTAGACAAGTAGTAAGTAGACACACTAGTAATTAGACAAGTAGTAATTAGACAAGTAGTAAGTAGACACGCTAGTAATTAGACAAGTAGTAAGTAGACATGCTAGTAATTAGACAAGTAGTAAGTAGGCAAGTAGTAAGTAGACTCGCTAGTAATTAGACAAGTAGTATGCAGAGAAGTAGTAAGTAGACAAGAAGTAAGAAGTAAGTAGACAAGTAGTAAGTAGACAAGAAGTAAGTAGACAAGAATTAAGTAGACAAGTAGTAAGTAGACAAGTGGTAAGTAGACACGCTAGTAAGTAGACAAGTAGTAAGTAGACAAGTAGTAATTAGACACGCTAATAAGTAGACAAGTCATAAGTAGACATGCTAGTAATTAGACAAGTAGTAAGTAGACACGTTAGTAAGTAAACAAGTAGTAAGTAGACACGCTAGTAAGTAGACAAGTAGTAAGTAGACAAGTAGTAAGTAGACAAATAGTAAGTAGACACACTAGTAAGTAGACAAATAATAAGTAGACTTGCTAGTAAGTAGACAAGTAGTAAGTAGACATGCTAGTAAGTAGACAAGTAGTAAGTAGACATGCTAGTAAGTAGACAAGTTGTAAGTAGACAAGTAGTAAGTAGACACGCCAGTAAGTAGACACGCTAGTAAGTAGACAAGTAGTAAGTAGACAAGTAGTAAGTAGACAAGAAGTAAGTAGACTAGTAGTAAGTAGACAAGTAGTAAGTAGACACGCTAATAAGTAGACAAGTAGTAAGTAGACACGCTAGTAAGTAGACAAGTTGTAAGTAGACAAGTAGTAAGTAGACACGCCAGTAAGTAGACACGCTAGTAAGTAGACAAGTAGTAAGTAGACAAGTAGTAAGTAGACAAGTAGTAAGTAGACAAGAAGTAAGTAGACTAGTAGTAAGTAGACAAGTAGTAGTAGACACGCTAGTAAGTAGACACGCTAATAAGTAGACAAGTAGTAAGTAGACAAGTAGTAAGGAGACAAGTAGTAAGTAGACAAGTAGTAAGTAGACACGCCAGTAAGTAGACACGCTAGTAAGTAGACAAATAGTAAGTAGACAAGTAGTAAGTAGACAAGTGGTAAGTAAACACGCTGGTAAGTAGACAAGTAATAAGTAGACAAGTAGTAAGTAGACAAGTAGTAAGTAGACAAGTAGTAAGTAGACACGCTAGTAAGTAGAGAAGTAAGTAGACACGCTAGTAAGTAGACAAGAAGTAAGTAGTCACGCTAGTAAGTAGACAAGTAGTAAGTAGACAAGTAGTAAGTAGACACGCTAGTAAGTAGACAAGAAGTAAGTAGACTTGCTAGTAAGTAGTTAAGAAGTAAGTAGACATGCAAGTAGACAAGTAGTAAGTAGACATGCAAGTAGACAAGTAGTAAGTAGACACGCTAGTATGTAAACAAGAAGTAGACACGCTAGTGTGTAGACAAGTAGTAAATATACACGCTAGAAAGTAGACACGCTAGCAAGTAGACACGCTGGTAAGTAGACATGCTAGTTAGTAGACAATCAGATACCCCAACCACCACTATCACTACTACCATCAGATACCCCAACCACCACCATCACTACTACCATCAGATACCCCAGCCACCACCACCACCACCATCACTACTACCATCAGATACCCCAACCACCACCATCACTACTACCATCAGATACCCCAACCACCACCACCACCATCACCATCACTACTACCATCAGATACCCCAACCATCACCACCACCATCACCATCACTACTACCATCAGATACCCCAAGCACCACCTCAACCATCACTACTACCATCAGATCCCCCCCCCTCTCTTTCTCTTTATCACCTCAGCCACCACAATTATCACCACCACCTCTACCACAACTATTTATATCACCAGTCACACCACTATTATCATTATTAAAGACAACAAGGCTCAATACAGTGACTGGTACAATACAGTGACTGTAACTATACAGTGACTGTAACAATACAGTGACTGGAACAATACAGTGACTGGAGCAATACAGTGACTGGAACAATACAGTGACTGGAACAATACAGTGACTGGAGCAATACAGTGACTGGAACAATACAGTGACTGGAACAATACAGTGACTGGAACAATACAGTGACTGGAACAATACAGTTACTGGAGCAATACAGTGACTGGAACAATACAGTGACTAAACCAATACAGTGACTGGAGCAATACAGTGACTGGAACAATACAGTGACTGGAACAATACAGTTACTGGAACAATACAGTGACTGCAACAATACAGTGACTGTAACAATACAGTGACTGGAACAATACAGTGACTGGAGCAATACAGTGACTGGAACAATACAGTGACTGGAACAATACAGTGACTGTAACAATACAGTGACTGGAGCAATACAGTGACTGGAACAATACAGTTACTGGAACAATACAGTGACTGGAGCAATACAGTGACTGGAACAATACAGTGACTGGAACAATACAGTGACTGGAACAATACAGTGACTGTAACAATACAGTGTCTGGAACAATACAGTGACTGGAGCAATACAGTGACTGGAACAATACAGTGACTGGAACAATACAGTGACTAGAACAATACAGTGACTGGAACAATACACAAATAACTCCCACTGAAACTTGTGTTAACGTTTCGGTCAGACTTGGACCATTTACTAGAGTGTATCTAGTTAATGGTCAAAATTAGACGGAAACTTCAATACAAGTTTGCTTCTGCTACGTGCGGGTTATCTGTGTATTATCATCTATATTATCACAATCTATGTTGCTCAACTTCCATCACCAGACATTACACGACCTCAAATATCTCTTCATTCCCGCCAGAACCTTCACTAACACCACCATTTTCACAGCTAACATTACCACCATTACATCTACCACCCCATTACTACCACTACCACAGACACCACTCCCACCACCATCGTCACAACTATCATCATAATCAATACCATCACTATTAGAACTGTTAAATTAGACACATATGCAACACTTGGGTATCTTTATTGAGGAAACGTTTCGCCACACAGTGGCTTCATCAGTCCAATACAAAGTAGAAAGGTGTAAGGAGAGGAGGAGTTTGAGGTTATCAGTCCCTCGGCCTGGAGTCGATGTGTTCAGTCCATCAATCTTGTTAGAAGTGTAGCACAAAGCCGTAGAGGTGGCTTATATGCTGTAATCAGGTGAGATGAAGCAGGAGGAGGCAGGTCATAGTGGTATCAACCACTAGTCGAAGTAAGTCCTTGTCCAAAGGTTTGGACAAATGTTGAAGAATCCCTATGTATCAAGATCCCAAGAAGTTGCTGTGTCAGACAGGATGTAGATGAATGGTTCAGAGAACCGACAAGTTGTTAAATTAGACACATATGCAACACTTGGGTATCTTTATTGAGGAAACGTTTCGCCACACAGTGGCTTCATCAGTCCAATACAAAGTAGAAAGGTGTAAGGAGAGGAGGAGTTTGAGGTTATCAGTCCTCGGCCTGGAGTCGATGTGTTCAGTCCATCAATCTTGTTAGAAGTGTAGCACAAAGCCGTAGAGGTGGCTTATATGCTGTAATCAGGTGAGATGAAGCAGGAGGAGGCAGGTCATAGTGGTATCAACCACTAGTCGAAGTAAGTCCTTGTCCAAAGGTTTGGACAAATGTTGAAGAATCCCTATGTATCAAGATCCCAAGAAGTTGCGTGTCAGACAGGATGTAGATGAATGGTTCAGAGAACCGACAAGTTGTTAAATTAGACACATATGCAACACTTGGGTATCTTTATTGAGGAAACGTTTCGCCACACAGTGGCTTCATCAGTCCAATACAAAGTAGAAAGGTGTAAAGGAGAGGAGGAGTTTGAGGTTATCAGTCCCTCGGCCTGAGTCGATGTGTTCAGTCCATCAATCTTGTTAGAAGTGTAGCACAAAGCCGTAGAGGTGGCTTATATGCTACCTACCTCAATTGTAGGCAAATCTGACCTCAATTGTAGGCAAATTTGACCTCAATTGTAGGCAAATTACTAGAGTCAATTATAGCTGATATTATTAGAAGCCATCTAGATAACCATAATTTGATTAATGATACCCAGCATGGATTCACGAGGGGCCGTTCCTGCCTATCTAATTTATTAACCTTCTTCAGTAAAGCTTTTGAGGCTGTTGATCACGATAAAGAATTCGATATTGTTTATTTAGACTTTAGTAAGGCTTTTGATAGAGTACCGCACCAGAGACTGTTAAAGAAAGTGGCAGCTCATGGCATTGGGGGAAAAGTGCTGTCATGGATCGAGTCATGGCTCACCAATAGGAAGCAGAGAGTGTGCATAAATGGGGTTAAATCCGAATGGGGACTTGTAACAAGTGGTGTTCCACAGGGATCAGTCTTAGGCCCATTGTTATTTATAATATATATCAATGACCTTGATGAGGGAATTACTAGTGATATGAGCAAATTCGCCGACGACACGAAGATAGGTAGGATAATTGATTCAAACATAGATGTCATAGAACTTCAGGAAGATTTAGACAAACTTAATTCGTGGTCAGAAAAGTGGCAGATGCAGTTCAATGTAGATAAATGCAAGGTTCTGAAGCTCGGGAGTGTCCATAACCCAAGCACTTATAAGTTAAATAACGTAGAACTTAGCCATACAGATTGCGAGAAGGACTTGGGGTGATGGTAAGCAGCAACCTTAAACCAAGACAGCAATGCCTAAGCGTACGTAATAAGGCAAATAGATTACTGGGATTTATATCAAGAAGTGTTAGCAACAGAAGTCCAGAGGTTATATTACAGCTTTATACATCATTAGTAAGGCCTCACCTAGATTACGCAGCTCAGTTCTGGTCTCCATATTACAGAATGGACATAAATTCGTTAGAAAACATTCAGCGTAGAATGACTAAATTAATACATAGCATTAGAAATCTTCCTTACGAAGAAAGATTGAAGACCCTAAAATTACATTCACTTGTAAGACGTAGAATGAGGGAGACATGATCGAGGTATACAAGTGGAAAATGGGTATTAACAAAGGGGATATAAATAAGGTCTTGAGGATATCTCTCCAGAGAGAACCCGCAATAATGGATTCAAGTTAGATAAGTTTAGATTTAGAAAGGATATAGGAAAGTATTGGTTTGGAAATAGGGTAGTTGATGAGTGGAACAGTCTGCCTAGTAGGGTTATTGAAGCTAGGACCTTGGGTAGTTTCAAATTTAGGTTGGATAAATTCATGAGTGAGAGGGGTTGGATTTGAGTGGGACTCGCATGAGTGGGTAGAATTGTCAAAGATTATTTCTTGGGTAGCATTGAAAATTGGGTTGAGCAAATATTCTGTTAGTGGGACGGATTGTGAAGGACCTGCCTAGTATGGGCCAACAGGCCTGCTGCAGTGTTCCTCCTTTCTTATGTTCTTATGTAATGTAGATAAATGCAAAGTTCTAAAGCTCGGGAATGTTCATAACCCTAGCACCTACCAGCTTAATAATGTTGAACTCAGCCGTACAGAATGCGAAAAGGATCTGGGGGTTATGGTAAGCAGCAACCTCAAACCAAGTCAGCAATACCTAAGCGTAAGAAATAAAGCAAATAGATTACTGGGATTTATATCAAGAAGTGTAAGCAACAGAAGTCCAGCGGTTATATTACAGCTTTATACATCATCATTACTCTAGATTATGCAGCTCAGTTCTGGTCTCCATTTTACAGAATGGATATAAATTCGTTAGAAAACATTCAGCGACGAATGACAAAGTTAATTCATAGCATTAGAAATCTTCCGTATGAAGAAAGATTGAAGACCCTTAAATTACATTCACTTGTAAGACGAAGAATGAGGGGAGACATAAGAACATAAGAACATAAGAATGGAGGAACACTGAAGAAGGCCTACTGGCCCATACAAGGCAGGTCCTTATCAAAACCACCACTACCTAAGAATTTACTCCTGTACTCACGACACTAATCAAACCCAGCCCTCCCACTCATATATTTGTCCAATCTCTTTTTTAAAACCACCCAAGGTCCTAGCCTCTATCACCCTACTCGGAAGATTGTTCCACATAAGAACATAAGAACATAAGAAAGGAGGAACACTGCAGCAGGCCTGTTGGCCCATACTAGGCAGGTCCTTCACAATCCATCCCACTAACAGAATAATTGCCCAACCTAATTTTCAATTCTACCCAAGAAATAAGCTTGAAGATTCTATTAACTCAAGTGCGAGTCCCACTCAAATCCAACCCTCTCACTCATAAGAACATAAGAACATAAGAAAGGAAGAACACTGCAGCAGGCCTGTTGGCCCATACTAGGCAGGTCCTTCACAATCCGTCCCACTAACAGAATATTTGCTCAACCCAATTTTCAATGCTACCCAAGAAATAAGCTTTGACAATTCTACCCACTCATGCGCGAGTCCCACTCAAATCCAACCCCTCTCACTCATGAATTTATCCAACCTAAATTTGAAACTACCCAAGGTCCTAGCTTCAATAACCCTACTAGGCAGACTGTTCCACTCATCAACTACCCTATTTCCAAACCAATACTTTCCTATATCCTTTCTAAATCTAAACTTATCTAACTTGAATCCATTATTGCGGTTCTCTCTTGAGAGATATCCTCAAGACCTTATTTATATCCCTTTGTTAATACCCATTTTCCACTTGTATACCTCGATCATGTCTCCCTCATTCTACGTCTTACAAGTGAATGTAATTTTAGGGTCTTCAATCTTTCTTCGTAAGGAAGATTTCTAATGCTATGTATTAATTTAGTCATTCTACGCTGAATGTTTTCTAATGAATTTATGTCCATTCTGTAATATGGAGACCAGAACTGAGCTGCGTAATCTACAACTCTGTTCGAAAACCAGTACTTGCCTATGTCCTTTCTAAATCTAAATTTATCCAATTTAAATCCGTTATTTCTCGTTCTTACTTGGTTCGATATCCTCAGTATTTTATTAATATCTCCTTTGTTTATGCCCATCATCCACTTGTACACCTCGATGATATCTCCCTCATTCTACGTCTCTCAGAGAGTGGAGATTCAATGCTCTAAGTCTATCTTCATACGGGAGATTTCTTATACTGTAAATCATTTTAGTCATTCTTCTTTGTATGTTCTCCAATGAATCTATATCCATCCTGTAGTAAGGAGACCAAAACTGAGCTGCATAATCCAAATGAGGTCTCACTAGTGATGTATAGAGCTGTAAAATAACTTTTGGACATCTGTTGCTTATACTTCTTGAAATAAATCCTAGTAATCTGTTAGCCTTATTGCGCACACTTAGGCACTGTTGTCTTGGCTTTAGATTTCTGCTTACCATGCCTCCCAAGTCTTTTTCACATTCTGTATGATCAAGCTCAACTTCACCTAGTTTATATATTCGAGGGATATTTTCATTACCAACGACAAGCACCTTACACTTGTCCACATTGAACTTCATCTGCCACTTTTCAGACCAAGACATTAATTTATCCAAATCCTCCTGGAGTTCACTGTTATCCTCCTCAGAATGAATTATACGGCCTATTTTTGTATCATCAGCAAATTTACTCATGTCACTTGCAATTCCTTCATCAAGGTCATTAATGTAAATTATGAACAACAATGGGCCCAAAACTGATCCTTGTGGAACGCCACTAGTGACAAATCCCCATTCAGATTTGACCCCATTAATGGAAACTCTCTTCTTTCTATTGGTAAGCCATGCCTCTATCCATGCTAGAACTTTACCTCCTATACCATGAGCTGCCACCTTTCTTAAGAGTCTCTTGTGAGGTACTCTATCGAAGGCCTTACTGAAATCCAAGTAAACTATATCATATTCTTTATCACTGTCTACTGTGATCGAGGTATATAAGTGGAAGATGGGTATTAATAAGGGGGATATAAATAAGGTCTTGAGGATATCTCTCCAAGAGAGAACCCGCAATAATGGATTCAAATTGGATAAATTTAGATTTAGAAAGGATATAGGAAAATATTGGTTTGGAAATAGGGTAGTTGATGAGTGGAACAGTCTGCCTAGTAGGGTCATTGAAGCTAGGACCTTGGGTAGTTTCAAATTTAGGTTGGATAAATTCATGAGTGAGAGGGGTTGGATTTGAGTGGGACTCGCACTTGAGTTAATAGAATCTTCAAAGCTTATTTCTTGGGTAGAATTGAAAATTAGGTTGGGCAATTATTCTGTTAGTGGGATGGATTGTGAAGGACCTGCCTAGTATGGGCCAACAGGCCTGCTGCAGTGTTCCTCCTTTCTTATTTTCTTATGTTAACAATCTTCCGAGTACTGTGATAGAGGCTAGGACCTTGGGTGGCTTTAAAAAGAGATTGGACAAATATATGAGTGGGAGGGGCTGGGTTTGATTGGTGTACGGGAATAAATTCTTAGGTAGTGGTGGTTTTGATATGGACCCGCCTTGTATGGGCCAGTAGGCCTTCTGCAGTGTTCCTCCATTCTTATGTTCTTATGTTATCTATGTTTGAATCAATTATCCTACCTATCTTCGTGTTGTCGGCGAATTATTTCATATTGTCGGTATTGTATACCATTCTTGTACAGAATCTTGGTTGTTATGTTTAGAAAAAACACATAAGAACATAAGAAAGGAGGAACACTGCAGCAGGCCTGTTGGCCCATACTAGGCAGGTCCTTTACATTCCATCCCACTAACAGAATATTTGTTCAACCTAATTTTCAATGCTACCCAAGAAATAAGCTTTGATAATTTTATTTACTCATGTGCAATTCCCACTCAAATCCAACCCCTTTCACTCAAAGTTTTTTTTAAACTATTTAATCACAGTACCCGAGATATTTAATCAAATTCTTGGGTAGTTTTGGGAAACGGTTAAACAAATCTGTGGGTAGGAATGCTTATCTTTGGGAAGGACCTGCCGTGTATGGACCAGTATGTGGAGGTAATGAGGTGCTAATTTTCCGTGTATAAAAACAGTCGACCAATGAAACACTCAACACACTCCCGGTTGCTACTATTCAGGTCGTACATTACCTGAGTATTACAGTAACGATGGCAGACGACTTGAGCAGTTTTGAGAAAATTTTGCTTCGTTTGAAGGTATGGCGTCTCTCCACCGTTAAGCTGAGATCTATGAGGGATTGCGAATCTTGTCTTGTGAAATTCGTGCTCATAAGGAATGCTGTGCATACTCTTAACCAAGAAAGGTTGAGCAGAAAGAATAAAGATGTTAGTCAATGCACGATAGGATTGACTTCAACCAGGTCACCAGTGATAACAGACAGTGATGGGAAACACAAAACTCAGACCCTCGACCTCTCAACCCAGGAAGGACTACCTTCACTTTACTTCACGTCTCACCATACATCACTAGACGAGGATGTCGTCGACGTTTAAGAAAAACATACTATCAAATAAACAGTATCTACAAGCCATGCGCCTTTAGCGAAGGAAACGTCAATAAATAAAGGAACACTGCAGAAGCACTGCTGGTCCACTGTTGACAGCTGCACCGTACAGTGAATCCTTCACTCCTGCTGCAGTGTTCCTCCTTTATGTTTCTTATGTCTCTTAAACTGTGTTTTGTTAATAAAATTATTATTAGAAATTGGCTTTATTATTTACCCATTTATTTAGTAAATTATTGGAACTATTTCTCGTGATAAGACTGAAGAATGCTGCTTTTGAATGACTTGAAACTTGCAAAGCAATTTTTATCAAAGATCTCTACGATAAAAAAAATCACTAAGCGATGAAAAAACTATCACTGAACGATTAAAAAAAAAACTGAACAATTTAAAATAGGACAAACGCCTATCACAATGCGCGACTTGCCTAATACGAATGTTAAAAAATTGTTGGGAAAATGGGGGTTACGCGTTCCAGGTTCCGTTTGATGATGATGAGGAATTAATCAACTCTGCATCGCTGTTTGCTCATGGGCTCAGTGAAAAGCTGGGGCACTATGGGCAGTATACGAGAACACTATCAACATCCGTGGGCCTAGACTTTTCTGTTTGCTACCAACAGGTATCAGAAATATTTAACTAACCCAAAAAGTTTTTTCCAGGTTTATAGAACAAAAGTTAGGGATAAGATAGGTCCCCTTAAAAATAACTTTGGGCATCTTACTGACAAGGAGAATGATATGTGCTCTATTTTTAATAATTATTTTCTCTCGGTTTTCACACAGGAAGACATTAATAATATCCCAGTAATTAATTTTTACAGAGGCCCAGAAGAAGATAAATTATGTAATATCACAGTCACTAGCGAAATGGTTATGAAACAACTAGACCGACTGAAACAAAATAAATCGCCGGGTCCTGATGAGCTTTTTGCAAGGGTTCTTAAGGAATGAAAAATGGAACTCTGTGAACCAATATCTAACATTTTTAATTTATCTCTTCAAACAGGTGTAGTGTCTGATATGTGGAAGATGGCTAATGTAATTCCTATTTTTAAAGCAGGGGACAAGTCACTACCGTCAAATTACCGCCCAATAAGCCTGACCTCAATTGTAGGCAAATTACTAGAGTCAATTATAGCTGATATTATTAGAAGCCATCTAGATAACCATAATTTGATTAATGATACTCAGCATGGATTCACGAGGGCCGTTCCTGCCTATCTAATTTATTAACCTTCTTCACTAAAGCTTTTGAGGCTGTTGATCACGATAAAGAATTCGATATTGTTTATTTAGACTTTAGTAAGGCTTTTGATAGAGTACCGCACCAGAGACTGTTAAAGAAAGTGGCTGCTCATGGCATTGGGGAAAAGTGCTGTCATGGATCGAGTCATGGCTCACCAATAGGAAGCAGAGAGTGTGCATAAATGGGGTTAAATCCGAATGGGGACTTGTAACAAGTGGTGTTCCACAGGGATCAGTCTTAGGCCCATTGTTATTTATAATATATATCAATGACCTTGACGAGGAATTACTAGTGATATGAGCAAATTCGCCGACGACACGAAGATAGGTAGGATAATTGATTCAAACATAGATGTCATAGAACTTCAGGAAGATTTAGACAAACTTAATTCGTGGTCAGAAAAGTGGCAGATGCAGTTCAATGTAGATAAATGCAAGGTTCTGAAGCTCGGGAGTGTCCATAACCCAAGCACTTATAAGTTAAATAACGTAGAACGTAGCCATACAGATTGCGAGAAGGACTTGGGGGTGATGGTAAGCAGCAACCTTAAACCAAGGCAGCAATGCCTAAGCGTACGTAATAAGGCAAATAGATTACTGGGATTTATATCAAGAAGTGTTAGCAACAGAAGTCCAGAGGTTATATTACAGCTTTATACATCATTATTAAGGCCTCACCTAGATTACGCAGCTCAGTTTTGGTCTCCATATTACAGAATGGACATAAATTCGTTATAAAACATTCAGCGTAGAATGACTAAATTTATACATAGCATTAGAAATCTTCCTTACGAAGAAAGATTGAAGACCCTTAAATTACATTCACTTGTAAGACGTAGAATGAGAGGAGACATGATCGAGGTATACAAGTGGAAAATGGGTATTAACAAAGGGGATATAAATAAGGTCTTGAGGATATCTCTCCAAGAGAGAACCCGCAATAATGGATTCAAGTTAGATAAGTTTAGATTTAGAAAGGATATAGGAAAGTATTGGTTTGGAAATAGGGTAGTTGATGAGTGGGGTTAAACATAAGAACATAAGAATGGAGGAACACTGCAGAAGGCCTACTGGCCCATACAAGGCAGGTCCTTATCAAAACCACCACTACCTAAGAATTTACTCCTGTACTCACGACACTAATCAAACCCAGCCCCTCCCACTCATATATTTGTCCAATCTCTTTTTAAAGCCACCCAAGGTCCTAGCCTCTATCACCCTACTCGGAAGATTGTTCCACGCATCTACAACTCTGTTCGAAAACCAGTACTTGCCTATGTCCTTTCTAAATCTAAATTTATCCAATTTAAATCCGTTATTTCTGGTTCTTACTTGGTTCGATATCCTCAGTATTTTAT
The DNA here is from genome assembly GCA_009830355.1 of Cherax destructor. Taxonomy (NCBI): domain Eukaryota; kingdom Metazoa; phylum Arthropoda; class Malacostraca; order Decapoda; family Parastacidae; genus Cherax; species Cherax destructor. The sequence continues at coordinate 25,018 of WNWK01024479.1, forward strand.
TAATATCTCCTTTGTTTATGCCCATCATCCACTTGTACACCTCGATGATATCTCCTCATTCTACGTCTCTCCAGAGAGTGGAGATTCAATGCTCTAAGTCTATCTTCATCGGGAGATTTCTTATACTGTAAATCATTTTAGTCATTCTTCTTTGTATGTTCTCCAATGAATCTATATCCATCCTGTAGTAAGGAGACCAAAACTGAGCTGCATAATCCAAATGAGGTCTCACTAGTGATGTATAGAGCTGTAAAATAACTTTTGGACTTCTGTTGCTTATACTTCTTGAAATAAATCCTAGTAATCTGTTAGCCTTATTGCGCACACTTAGGCACTGTTGTCTTGGCTTTAGATTTCTGCTTACCATGACTCCCAAGTCTTTTTCACATTCTGTATGATCAAGCTCAACTTCACCTAGTTTATAAATTCGAGGGATATTTTCATTACCAACGACTAGCACCTTACACTTGTCCACATTGAACTTCATCTGCCACTTTTCAGACCAAGACATTAAATTCGTTGTTGATAGTAGGGTTATTGAAGCTAGGACCTTGGGTAGTTTCAAATTTAGGTTGGATAAATTCATGAGTGAGAGGGGTTGGATTTGAGTGGGACTCGCAAATGAGTGAATGGAATTGTCAAAGCTTATTTCTTGGGTAGCATTGAAAATTGGATTGAACAAGTGTTCTGTTAGTGGGACGGATTGTGAAGGACCTGCCTAGTATGGGCCAACAGGCCTGCTGCAGTGTTCCTCCTTTCTTATGTTCTTATATTGCTGAAACAAGTGTAGTTTTCCAGGAAGAAACTGGATCACTACCTACGTGGTGAGCCCGATCAATCTGACTATGCCTGCAACAGCCTGGTCAACCAGGCTGTTGCAGGCCTCACCTTGATTACGCGGCTCAGTTTTGGTCTCCATATTACAGAATAGATATAAATTCGTTAGAAAACATTCAGCGTAGAATGACTAAATTAATACATAGCATTAGAAATCTTCCTAACGATAAATTTAGATTTAGAAAGGACATAGGCAAGTACTGGTTTTCGAACAGAGTTGTAGATGCGTGGAACAATCTTCCGAGTGCTGTAATGGAGGCTAGGACCTTGGGTGGCTTTAAAAAGAGATTGGACAAATATATGAGTGGGAGGGGCTGGGTTTGATTGGTGTCGTGAGTACGGGAATAAATTCTTAGGTAGTGGTGGTTTTGATATGGACCTGCCTTGTATGGGCCAGTAGGCCTTCTGCAGTGTTCCTCCATTCTTATGTTCTTATTTTAAAGAGAGAACCCGCAATAATGGACTCAAATTGGATAAGTTTAGATTTAAGAACATAAGAAATGAGGAACACTGCAACAGGCCTACTGGCCCATACTAGGCAGGTCCATGTCAAAACCAACCCACCAACAAAACTATTTGCCCATCCCATCCCCAGCGGCACCCAAGCAACCTTCACAACCCTCAAGCCTTCACAACCCTCCAAGTCCTGCTCAAATCTCTCATAAGATTACAGAAGGAAGTAACACTGCAGCAGGCCAACCGGCCCACACTAGGCAGGTCCCCCTCAAACCCTAAACCAATCCCACAAACAAAAACACCTTTCCAACCCAACTTCTACTCCATCCATGGAACAAGCTCCGATAATCAGGGCACTACCAAAGAGCGAACTGAGGGAGCTGAAGCATCCGGTCCATCACCAGGGCACTGAAGGAGCCGAAGCACCTGGTCCATCAGCAGGGCACTGAAGGAGCCGAAAAACGATGAGCAAAATTGCAAGCTCTTGTCAGGCCTCGAGTCCGCCACAAATGAGCAGAGGGACACAGGCGGGAGCTCCTGTGTGCCAGTTCTTCACAGGTGATCAGCAGGCCACGAGCAAGAAAGAATATAGGAAAATATTGGTTTGGAAATAGGGTAGTTGATGAGTGGAACAGTCTGCCTAGTAGGGTCATTGAAGCTAGGACCTTGGGTAGTTTCAAATTTAGGTTGGATAAATTCATGAGTGAGAGGGGTTGGATTTGAGTGGGACTCGCACTTGAGTTAATAGAATCTTCAAAGCTTATTTCTTGGGTATAATTGAAAATTAGGTTGGGCTATTACTCTCTTAGTGGGATGGATTGTGAAGGACTTGCCTAGTATGGGCCAACAGGCCTGCTGCAGTGTTCCTCCTTTCTTATGTTCTTATGTAAGAAAGATTGAAGACCCTTAAATTACATTCACTTGTAAGACGTAGAATGAGGGGAGACATGATCGAGGTATACAAGTGGAAAATGGGTATTAACAAAGGGGATATAAATAATGTCTTGAGGATATCTCTCCAAGAGAGAACCCGCAATAATGGATTCAAGTTAGATAAGTTTAGATTTTGAAAGGATATAGGAAAGTATTGGTTTGGAAATAGGGTAGTTGATGAGTGGAACAGTCTGCCTAGTAGGGTTATTGAAGCGGGGACCTTGGGTAGTTTTGAATTTAGGTTGGATAAAATCATCGAGGTGTACAAGTGGATGATGGGCATAAACAAAGGAGATATTAATAAAATACTGAGGATATCGAACCAAGTAAGAACCAGAAATAACGGATTTAAATTGGATAAATTTAGATTTAGAAAGGATATAGGCAAGTACTGGTTTTCGAACAAAGTTGTAGATGTAATAATATTGGTAGAATTACCGACAATATGTTAAGTAAAAGGACACAAATGCAACTAATGTGACATTTTATTGTGGCAACGTTTCGCTCTCCAGGAGCTTTCTCAAGCCGTTACAAGCGTTACATGGACACAGTGGGCTATTATATACTCTCAAAGTGAGGTGAAATACTAGTGGTGGTCGAGGTAGTAGTGATAAGTAGTAGTAGTAGTAGTAGTAGTAATACAATAAGGTAGAACAATCAATATGCACATGAGTAAAAGGTGATAAAACAAATACTTGGGTAGTATAACATTAGGTTAGACAACTATTTTTGCTGGAGGTTGAAATATAGAAGGCCTGTAGGAGTGTTCCACATCTACGATGTGCTTGTGTTGAATTAGCAGGAGAGACTATGTGATGGTATGGTTAACTGTTTTCAGGAGGATTCTTGCTAAGACTTCAGAGATGGTGAAGCTGCCTTTGTTTTGTTTAATTGTGTTAGAAACAGAGATAAGTGCTGATTCAAGGCACTTGCGTCTACGGAAATAGTTTCTTTGATTACTAGTCGGGCGTCTTTGAATTTCATGAGATGATTGTTGGAATTTCGGTGTTGTACGCATGCGTTGTTCAGGTTATCGTTTCTGCATGCATTAATGTGTTCATTGATGCGTGTTTCGAGGTTTCTTGCTGTTTCTCCCATTTTCTGTCCGCCTCCCCGGGTATGTGAGCCCCCGGTTTACTGGTTCATGGTGTGGATTTGTCTGGTTGATCCTAAAAAATCTGGGAAACAATGGGCTCTAGTGTTAGCTTTGTCTTTTGAAATGTTGGGTGCAACCGGGTGTTTGGGGAAAAATTTAACTTTGTTTGAATTATAACTTTGTTTGGACTAAACCAAGCACCATGCCAGTCAACGAGGGGTCTCACTATACCCAGGCTGCGCAGGGTATTGGGGGAAAAAAAAAACTGGCCGCATCAATGAAACCAAAAATGCGAAAGAAAATGAAAACCGCCAAAAATTCCCTCTCTCATAAATTCAAAAAACCCCTTTTAAAAACTATTTCCTGAGCAAGTGCCCGAAACGCCCCCTCTGTTTCAAACAAAAAAAAACAAAGGCAGCTTTTTGCAAAAACCTGCCCTTACCAAACCATCTCCTAATTCAAAAAAAATAAAAAGGGGGTCAAATATATTTCAAACCCCCAGCAAAATTTCCCTTTTTAACTCCCCTATGTTTTATCACCACTCATGTGAATTTTTACCAGTTTCTACTACTACTACTCCCCACCACACCTGACCACCCTAATTTTCCCCCACGAGTATTAAATGGCCCGGGCCGGGAAAACCCGGAAAACCTTTCCACAATAAAAAATTTTTTCATTTTGTCCTTTTTTAACGGAGATGTGGAACAATCTTCCGGGAGGGGGGGATAGAGGCTAGGACCTTGGGTGGCTTTAAAAAAAGGTTTGGGCAAAATATATGGGAAGGCTGGGTTTGATTGGTGTCGTGGGTGCGGGGTAAATTTTAGGTAGTATTGGTTTTGAAAAGGACCTGCCTTGTTTTGCCAGTAGGGCCTTTTGCAGTGTTTTCCATTCTTATGTTCTTATGTAATACTACTACTACTACTTATATCATTACTACCCCTTTTCAAATTATATTACCCACCCAACCTATATATACCCCTTTTGTCCATGCATTGTTTGCGGGTTGACAAAGCTCCCGGAGAGCGAAACGTTGCCACAATAAAAAGTTTATTAGTTGCATTTTTGAACAAATATCTTATTAGTGGGGTGGAAGGAAGGACCTGTGTATGGGCCAACAGGCCTGCTGGAATGTTCCTCCTTTCTTATGTTCTTAAGCTTCTTTAAATTGTTCAAACTTTTGCTCTGTGAAGTGAACCAAGATCCGTCCATTGAGCAACTTTACCAGCAGGAGGAAATTTAGGTAGCGAAGCGAGATTCGGGATTGACGGAGGAAAACAAGAGGATTCGTAGTAGTCCTCCCGTTGGGAGTCCTCAGGTCAAGAAGGGGAAACCCGGGCGTGGGCGGACTTCA